>DWEE01003160.1:0-10749 GCA_018245755.1 Parelbella macleannani
GAATCATCTATCGCTGGCTGTAACGGTGGACGGAAACATTACGAGGAAAACTGTAGGGGAATGAGGGGGGAAACCGGGCAAGGGGTGAAACCAGATAGTTGCTATTTCACTACTCCCCATATTGCTGTCTCATTGTTGCTAGCGACAAGACACTCGCGAACGCTCGTTCAGTGCAAATACAAATGGCGGCGACGACAACGTCTCAGCGCGTGCGTCTATGAGAAAAAAACTAAAACAAAGGTAAGTAATCTAATATTTTGTCAATTCTGTTATGTTATCATTTGTTGTAAACGTGTACAGATGTAGGGTTGTATTTTTTAAAATGAAAATAGGCATATTAAAGTTAGTAAAACGTAATTTATTGTGACTGAAAGGGCAGGCCTAACCAGTTAGCAAATATATTTCCGAATATAGTACCTGTGGGGTACAAGCGGATGGGGTGTTATCGGGTATCCGGATTCACTCCGATACAGTGTAGGTAATGCTTAGGTATTAAGTGTGTTTTTCTTTTACCTCATTAATGTTAATAATCATTTTGTGTTTGAAGTACGTACTTATTTTGTTTTATTTTATTCACAGATCATCATGCCGCGTACTTACATAAAAAAATCAAACAGGCTACAATGGTCGGAGTCTGATATGCTTTTGGCAATAAATTCAGTAATGGAAGGCAGAATGGGATATCTTCTAGCATCATATACATATATATACTGCATACATACTGCCAATAATTTGATTATTCTGTTTTTTTGATTTTATCCGTATTCACCTCTTTAAGATTAAATGCCTATCTGGTTTTACCCATAGGTATGGGGTGTAATCGGATTTTTTTTTTTTTATGTAATTGGTTATAATTCCTATAATTAACATTTATTTCTAATAATTTCTAGCTAAAGTATTACCAAATGTATGTTTAATAATATGTGATTGTATTGTTTTAAATATATAACATTGAGATTAATTTACAGTAATTATTTCTTAACTATCCGGTGATGCCCCACATTCCCCTACATAATTTTATATCTACCTTCAAAATAATAACAATATTACTTATAATTACTTTTCTTCAGAATTAATTACTTTCCTTCAGAAGTTAAAATAAATTTCCATAAAAAGTCCAATGACGTATCGAACCGTTTTCAGTTTAATTCTATTTTAGCGAGTATCTTTCAACTTGGACCAATTTCCAGAAACTACTGTCCAGTAATCCTGTCATGGTGCGACAAGCATCGAAGGGATTACGTCGATTGTTATGCAATGGAATTAGGAAGTAAATAAGGGTGTAATAGTTCAGATATTGTAACATTAACATACACGAGCATGTGAATAACGGAACAGATTTAACAAGCGAGTGCAAATGGTACAGTCGGATGGGACAGACTCAGCCATATATGTAACAAATTGTAGTCGTCCTCAAAGAAAGCTCTTTCCAAGATCCTATAATATAGAAGCATGTATGACTACAGTAATAAATCTAGAAGACCCGAAAGAAATTTGCTAGGATCGTAGCAAGTGGAAATCGTAAATCACTCATTACTTACTCCTATAGAAAAAGCGTGACAATACCGTCATGTTTTCACTTGAATCTTACCAAAAATACTTTCTTCGGAAATATGTAGCATAGGAGTATCACAAACAATTCTTACACATCAAGTATTTCTAAGCCATTTCTCCTCGCTCTACCTTTAAAGCGAATAAAAATGTACTTACCTCAAAAGATCCTCTTAGAATACTCTCAGTAACAGAATGCAATAATATTAACCAACAAATCTATGGTGGGGTGGTTTAAGTATCCCTTATACCAATTTTCCTTAATCCTTAAGAAACGAACGTATGATATTTCCCGCTGCAAAAGCTCTGAAAGTGCCTTACAAATCCCGTCTGTCCAGTTCAGTATTGGATTATACGGAGTCAGATTGAATGAAGCTGACCATAGAGCGAGACAGATATATCCTCAGACAAGGACAGGATGTTCCACCGCCTATTAAACCCGACAGCGTAAAATTCCATGACATCGTAAACACGTTTTTAAAACAAGCAAGATGTAACTGCATGGAATTGTACTATTGTAAGTTGAATTTTGGTGCTATGTATATAGAGTCGATATTCCATTGTAAATTTGAATAACAATCCTTGGAAAGGCTTAATAATTTTGAAGGCGTGCCTAGTTGGCCGTCCCAGGGATTTCGAGATTTGTCGTTGATTTTTTATTGCTATTGCGGAATTATTATCGCCGCAGGGCGCTAGTAGACAAATAGTTTTTTTATAGCCGCCGTTCCCGGGACTCCGGGATTAAGCTTTCAACTCTGTTGTCGGTTTGTTTTGTAAGTAAAAGTATTTTCGTTTTTACGTTGTTTTATTTCAGTTTCTGAATTCCGCTATTAGTATTCACGTCAAAATTGTAACCGGTTATTGCAAATACATGTACGTTTCTTTGTGTATTTCGTTTATCTGTGATCTCTATCAATATAAATTAAGTAGTCAAACTGATTGATCGATAAATAATCGGTGACGATAGCATAAATGCGGTTAAATGTTGTATCCAAGGCTTAATATATTGCCTGCCTAATTACTATTACAATTATTAATATGCCTTATGTATACATTCTTGAAAGTACAACATGGGAACACGACTAATTTTGCTTAACGCCAAATAGAGACAGCGTTAAATTCTCCGCAATTAAATCCTGAACTTAAATTTGGTAACCATGTCATACTCGTATGTCTTTGTATTCAACATGTATTCATTAGCGTAATATCATGCCTATAATCCCTGAAGAATAGACAGAAAAGTGTAGTAGGCTTCCATATTTAACTAGTTACGTCTACGTTCCATTAAGGAATGGTTGGTGAGCCTATTATCATGCATCAGGTATGTACCCGACACGGGTCCTCTTGGAGTTGGTCAAGAAGTCGAACTTGGGACCTCTCAATAGGTAGTTGTGCTTGCAATCGCACGGCCAACGAGGCAGTCATTAGCATTCAATGTTTATAACAGTAATTGAAAATTAGAACCCTTTTGCGATATCGAGATTGTATATTTTGCGTAAGAAGTAACTTAACAATTTTCAAAAGTTTAATAAGTTTGTTTTACATTCAGAAGTTTTCATATAAATTCAATGCGGCATTGTAGACGAGTTGCCGCACGGAGGGTGGGGAAGCGACGAGCGATGAAACAGTTTATCTTTCCACCTTCGTACTCGAGTCTCCTTTATGAGTGAGAATACTGAAAGAAAGAAGAGAGGAAGGCATTACCATGCTGGCAAAGGATGGGTACGCATAATTCCAGCGCCACAAAAAACGATGGTGATATCTCCAACGTCCTGGTTTTAAGGAGCATAATCCCGTTCCGAAGAGGCAGAAGTCTGCTGTAACCATTAAGATCTACATATTTCTCACTTAGGACAATTACAAAAAAGATACTTTGCATCACCATCAGCGTGAATCCGTACTACGTTCAACTATTGAACACTGCCATAATTTGCCACGTATAGGCGAGTTACGGGTGGGCAGACTACACTTCCTAGAGAACTCGGAGAATTTTACGGTGTCCAAGTTTCCTTACGATGCTTTCCTTCACCGTTATAGCAAGTGACATTTAATCTAAAAACGCATATTTTTGTAAATAAGTACGCATCTTCCACGCACGGGCCTTAATAGAATAAAAAGAGTTACTGTGCACGAGAAAGGTTTTCAATTTCACGGCTAATCGTGAAGCGTTGGTACTATCACGAGTCCCTTAATTTAGAGTTGAGCGTTACATCAAAGTGGTACTGAATAAATCATACGTTCATATTCAGTGTATATCAAAGTTGTAACAAATAGAAAAGTTTCCGCGCGCCGAACTTTCCAGAAATAATTGAAGAACGGAAGGAGCCCTAACTCGGAGGTGGAGGAAATGAGAAGCAAAGTTACGTAATGTTTCACCGTGATTAATTTTGTTTTCGAGATGTCACTTTTTACACGCTTTCTCCTCTTCGCCTAATTCTATTGCATCCGGTTCCATCTGTCTATCTCGTAAGGGACTCAACGTGATTGTATGAAAATATTATTTTTTCTTGGGACAATCCTTATACTATTGATCCGGATTTAAAGAGCACCCTAGAGAAAAGCGTATGTCTAGCAGTCGACTTAAACAGACTTATTGTGACGATGAGGTAGGTATAGCAATTGGCTAATTTCCTGTTGCATACATTCCTCTGCCTATCCCTTCGGGGTAATAAAAATGTGATAATATTTATTTAGTGTAATTTTTTCAAATTGTAAACCTTTTTTCAGACACAAAATTTCCATGATGTAAATCACATGTAATAGTTTGTCGGGTACAATCGAGAAGTCACTCATCACTACACTGAGAGTGCAGGTAGGTATGTAATTTTTCAATACGCTTCCCGTGTCATATGTCGGATTTCGCTTAGTCTGCCAGAACCATTGTGACATTGCTGATACGTAACAAATGAAAACTCAACTCTATCGTCCAATACTAAAGTCTTTTTTAGCTTGTTGACAAATTTGTGGGTCTGAGCCAGGGTGTGTGTGGGTACATTCGGTTATTAGCAGCAATTTCGAAGGGTGAATATATCTGGGCTTAATTTGCTTACGGCTTCAGAAATATGTACATACATTACTGGGCACCGTTCAGGGAATAGGACAAAATCGTTCATTACGGACATTTATATATGTATACTTACAACTACCTTAGAAAAAGACCAGCATTTCGTTAAAAAAGCCTCATGAACTAGTATTGTATCGAATATATGTACAATCTGTATATTACAAAGAGAGATTTTTTTTTATATGCGTAGTATGTAACTATATCGATGGAATAAAAGTTTTTCCGTTTCTATTCTATTTTTTTCTAAATTGAAAATGAAACGGAACTAAGGAAATGAAAACTTGATTATTACGACCTTTTTATACATATAGACGTCTATTAAATACAGCAAGAGTTTTCTCTATGGTGTTCTAATATGTATTAGTCAAGGTAAAAGTAAACTATAGCCTATTATGACTGTTAATAATAATCGATGTACAAATTGAAAAGCTCGTAAATTTAATTTCAGTCGTTGGTACTAGTATATTATATGGTATAGGTACTTCTATGGACATGTATTTTCCAGTAATATACAGAATATAATATATTACGTGAACATTCAACAAAATCATCGCGTTATATGACAGTAACAAAATCACATAAAAACAAACGAGATTTACTTTCTATTTTAATAGTAATATAGCAAAAAATATTTGGACTTATTAAAAGTTAAAAATCGTTTCGCTCTATATACATTTTTTTATTAAAATCTCTTAATTACCTGTCAAAATCGTTTCGAGGGTCATTTTTCTTTCAAATTAAAGTCGAATCCAGTTTAAAACTTACTTTAATGACTCTTGAAAATAATGAAAGTCGATGAAATGAAAACGTGGATTAAAGGAGTAAAGATATCGGGATAATTAAATTTGGAAACGAGTTGAGATTTTGTTTACGAAAAAGTACATACAATTTAATAACATAAAGTAAGTTAAAAGTTATTTTAACATTTTTTTTAATTATCCTTTTTAATCTTATGGTGATCTAGTAAACTTTTTTTGAATAACATAACACTTAGAAATGCATTTTAATGAACCATATAGCTTAAAAACTCAACTATGTATTGTCCTAATTATTGGGATACTTACATTCAGGTACTGTCTCGAAAACTCTAAAGCCATAATGATCTACAATATAACATGGAATTGTCCATTGAAAAACCAAACGATGCTTAAATGCTAAAAAAGTTGTACGAAATTTTTCACCGCCGATTCCGTGCCTCAAAGCACAACGTTACAGTTACGTTACGTTACGTTAATTACATTACAACAATTTAGTTGTACATTGACGGTACCGTCCACGTCGGGCCATTACTGAACCTGACTACTAATCCACGGATTGGAGGTCCGATTCTCACCCAGAATCGTTTAACGTATGTATTTGTGAAACGTGCACAATTTTACTCTCTGTATCTGTGTGTAAAATTATATATGTATGTATTTAGAATTTGACGTATTCGTTAGTAGTGTTAGTATGTATTTAGTTCATCACAGTACAGTGTTGGTTACTCTATGATCGATCGGCTGTGCCGTAGATACGTACTATTACTGTAATTATGTATATTATGCATTAAGAGCTTTAAGACCCCAAGAGAGTATGTTGACTAAACACCGCCCGGAGATTATGAACTAACGTCAACGCTAACGATTGAACAATGGCGTCATAATCGAATACGAATACAAAAGCACACTGGCTCATTAACGCCAGAACAGAGCGTATGAATACTTGGCACCAGTCGCGGCAACGTGAGCAAGTATTGTTATAGAGCGGCAACCAGAATACCAAATATGCCTACGTTAGGTATTGTTATTTTTGAAGGAGAGTGTATTAAGAGGAGTACGAGGTCCCAAGTTCTACCTTAGGAGCTCAGGCCAACCTCGCCTGCCGTGGTGCCCCGTATTATACGATAGATGAGGCTCTAGACGTCCACTGATCATGTCAATGCCTACCTAGGCATAATTAAATGCCGAGGTTACTGACGGACAGAAGCATAGACGGTGCGAGAACCTGTGCTCTGCGATCCCCAACCCTCGCGCCCAACGTTTGCCTTATGGAATAAAACCATTCTGAGATGATTTGTGCCTAGCGGTGGATTGAAACAGGCTTATTATGATAACCATGATGACGGATAACATACGTGTACATAACTACATTTTTATTAGTCCTTTGAATGGCTCTTTTGTATTAATTTTATGTGTAACACGAATTCATATAAACAACGAAACGGAAGTATATACAATATGTAACTGAACATCTGTATAATATGTATGGGCGGGTTGGCGTAACGCTTGTTGTTTTGGCAGTTAACGCGGAATCATTGGCGATTTGGCACACTTCACTCGGCGACCGTTCGCTACTGCTGATACACCAGCGCCCTCACCGACGGCGCCTATTTGTAAAACGCTGTTTAGAGTTTTCAGTAAACTGTATTATCAATGTTAGCTTTTATTTTTACAGTTACGCTTGCACTTCGTTAATATTCAGCATTTTAAAAACAGTTTCGCACAAACAGTCTTGTAGTTTTGAATTTTATTTCCCAGACTGAGAGTCTTGGGTTCTAATCTTATCGCGCATCTGATACTTTACAAAAGCATGTAAATTTCGAAGATTATATATCACTTGCTATAGCGCTGTAAGGAAACGTGGTGAAGAAAGGTAAAAATTTTCCTTAAGGTGTGTGAACTCTGCCAATTTACACTTATTGTTGGACAGAGAGGTAGACGTTGGGGTTAACACTTCTCCGCCCAACAGGAGTCTCGTGTCCAACGATGCAATGAAATGGTTAACGATGATGAATAAACAATGTATTTGACGTGAAGATTCCTCAAATACTCAAGCTCCTTACGTACGTACACGTGCTGAAACGTAAACCATTAGCTTCCGATCGTCGCACGTGAGGCTGTGTTACAGGTACGATTGGTTCTCGAACGAAAAATAATATTCATAAAAATAATACATCATTCACGCTTGAGTAATTCTTGTGATAAAAGTCTTAATTATGGAATACATTGAATCCGTAATTAAGACTACTGATTCATGTCGATATGGGATCATATCGAAATTGTTTAATACTTACGACTGTTGCGAACTGTCGTGAGTAACGGAACGATAACGTTATTAAAAAAAAAGTGATGAAATTACTAAAACGAGCAAACAATACTCGTTATTCCTGTTCGCATTTTACATAACATTACGATATTTTTGGTCAGTTAAAATATATAATATTCAAATGAATTGCATTCGAGAGACCTGAGTAACTGTTGTGTTTGAGACATTTGTTGACCTAAGACATGTAATCCGTCATACGACTGAGGTAAGGAAGAGGAATTTATTTAGATGTATGTGTAGACGTAGGTTAAACCGACATTTTTCTTACATAAACGACAGTGAGAAATAGACTATCACAGTTATACCTACAATAGGCAGCTATATAAAAATGTATGAAATTTTTTTCTATTTTGTGTTACCGTTGGAGTAAGGGAATTCTGGAGTGAGGATCATAGATTGGAAAATGCATACTAGATCGTCCTCAGGACTGTTGGGATAATGACCTGAGAAAGGCTACCGGCAAAGGCTGGAAATGTTCATAATGTTCATTTGGCTAGTATTGTGTCCAGCAGTGGAATGATATACACTGATGATGTTTAGCAATGTGGAAATATTCTATAGTCTGATTTAGTATACAGTGCATCCCATAAGGGAGTGACCGGAATTTCTCAAATATTTATAAAGTATGTAGGTACTTAATATCATAAAAATTCTTATAGGTCTCATACTTTTAGTTTTTTATTTCGTCATCACATGTATTATATGTATAAAGGCGTCTTTTCACATGTTGGCGGTATCTCCACAACTGTAATGTCACTTTTAATTCAAATGATTTTTTCAAAAGATTATACATTATTAATTTATACACTTGGGAGGATCACCAATCAATTCGTTTTACACATGATGCTATTATGATTTTAAAACTATCTATATATATTTTAAATAGAAATATGATGCCTACATTTCATATATATAGTACCTATAACAAGACTTCAATCATTATTATTAATGTATACTTTAATATATGCAACTTTACAAAACATGCTTTGGTCCAAAGAAAAAATAATAATTTCATATACCTATTAGGATAAAAAATATATTTGGAATTGTAACCTTTTAAAAAGTAATCAGTTAGTGGATACAACTTTCCCAATAAAAATAACATATCGTCAATTCAGTATCCGAACGGGTTAGGCAGATAGCACCAAGTGTCAAATATGTGAGCTCTATCCTTACAAACCTGCCGTGCTTCTTGTACATAAGAAGTACATGCTAAAGGATCCAGGATGTGGCAAACCGTAAAACTATTGCTAATAGATATTTAGCCGCCACTAACCCCCGGCTAACCAAAACGTCCTGAAATCCAATTTTCCGGGATCGGCTAAGTTTTCCAGATCAAGGCTCGCCACTTTCCGGACATTCTTGGGATAACGACTGTTGTGCCCACTTTTGTGATGATACAGGAGACTAGTCCTGAAAGTATATTGAAAGTATATCAGGTCTCAAACCATATTGCACATTTTCAACTGGCTTCTACATAGATCATCCATGCACATATGACATAATATATGAGCAAATAAATATGAGTCGATAGAACCATTAATAGGCATTATTATATGAAGAAAATATTATAACGATTTCTATTTAGATGTTTCAATCTTGACATATGTAGATACAAATATATAGCATACCCGAATATTTAAACTTACGTATGGAAAAACACACTTGTATAGATTAAATGCTCTTTGCATAGATTAAGAGGAGAAATAGCAAAAATCTAGTTATTAAGGTTAAATATTATCAGTTGAACAATAAAAATACTTCTGACATTCAAAATTCGACATTAAAAAAAAACAAAAGTGTTACATTAGTGAGAATACACTAAAGCTGATCTACAGTACAAAAGATCGAGACTCTCTTATCCAGAAATTTCTGTACGTGTGGTAACCCGAGGTTCGGTCGGAGAGGTGCTCCACCCAGTCACATTCCTTCCGGTAATAAGTGACAATTACTGCCCCGCATGAGAACATAGCTGGCAATACCAATGGATTGCTTGGAGTACGTTTGAGACTACGTCGCAAACTAGAGTTATTTCAGAGAACACTAAACTACACAAATATAACAAATACATGTACATATATTTTATTTGCCGCAGTGTATTGTTTTGAATTCTGGCGAAGGCTTGCACTATTACTTTTATTTATCATTCATTCCACATTCATTTGTTTGCTCGTTCGCTCCTTCGTCCGTAGATACGTCATACAAACCGTTCATTCAGAGTATTTTAATCGTTACTCTGGCTGTCTCATAAGGAAATGCTTGGGAATATTCTTCCCAGTATAATCTATCTTTAGGTTTAACAATAAAGAATAAATAAATAAACATTCGCCTCCCGATGCAACCGCTCTGAAGTCAGCTGAGCTGTAAAACTGAGCTCAGCTGTAAATCTCAGCTGACCGGTGTATACTAGTAACGACCAGCAATAATAAATGACAATTACAGTACAGTCCGGTTACGAAGTACTGCAATACGGAATCAAGTCTGGTTAACGGTTCGATAGGTTTACGAGTGGACTGCGTGTTGGTTTCCGAAACGATACGTGGATTTATGGTTTCGGTGATAAGAATTTATGGTGCTTCAGCTCGAAATTGATTAATAATTGCTGGTCGCCAAATAATCATCTATAAAAGGTATTACCTATATGTAATATTTTATGTGCGTAGGCTAATTTAATAGTACTTCATGCACACGAGTTCATAATAAATCTATTATTGAAAATTTTGCTTGAAATTAGGGGTTCGGCCCAAAAAAATTGATATTAACCATTTGTTTTTATAGTCATTTTAAACGGATACACATTTACGATTAGTCTTGATTTTAATAACAAAAATAGAAGGAATACCGTAATTTTGCAAAAGGTACGTATAACCATAAGACTGGTCATTAGGCGCAATTGATAGAAGTCTCCTTCGCAGTCGTATTATCTGTGCCGTAACGAACGGGATTATGGTATACTAGCTCATACCAGCGACTGCAGCTGTTTCATTTACTAAAAAATAATAAACACTAACGTGACATCACGCCTGTAATCCCTGAAGGGGTAGGCAAAG
>DWEE01003161.1:0-10749 GCA_018245755.1 Parelbella macleannani
GTATGAATAAATGCGCATTCTGTTATGTGAATTTTCGTTACATTGTCTACATACTGTGAAAATAACAGAATTTTTGTATATGATCCGTCATTTTGATTTTAACAGATTTATATGCAATCGATATAATTCATTGGATAGTAAACAATCTAATAATTTCGACACTGCTCAAAACCGCAGACTGAGGGCCCGACCACAGTGACCATACACGTCTAACGCAACAATAATACGTGTGGACATATGCAATAAATGACAGAAATAAATCCTTATAACAAGAATTGCATTATTAGAAAATATGATTAAATACAGAACAGGAAAGAATGTAAATGCTATAAACATTACAATGTTACCGCGAAAGGTGTAATTATTATATGAAAAAGCAATACACCTGTAGATTTAAAGTATTATTTGTCTTTGACAGCAAATTGTTAGTTCATTCTGAATGTGGTTATTTCAGTAGCCTGCCTACTATCTAACATTGCACATACATTTATACGTTTTCTACCAGTAATCAATAAGAGAGGACGAAAATTGCCTAAAACCACAGACAGCGGCGACCGACCACAGTCTATGTATACAACATTATGCACGCAATCTGATGATATTGCCCATGAAACAAAATTTTCACGATACTTGCGTTTTGATAACAAACGATTATGTAGCTACACGGTTGTTGACAGATAGCTTGAAGAAGTGTTTGTCTATTTAGTGTCACGTAAGACTGACCTTTGCTGCGTACAAGGCTTAAATTAAATGCTTCATTTTGTTGGATCTCCTGTCTGTTCCTTTGACGGAATCTTAAATATATCAAAGCTGGAACGTCTAGTGGAAGTGATAATCTACTTTCTAGTTTAAATGTTTTCCACAGAATGTCTTTGAAACGAAATCAATGAGTCAAAGTCGAAAAAGCTGGAAACCGCAGACAGCAGCGTCCGACCGTTATCCGCAGATGTAATGCGATAGTCGCCGATCGTCGGAATTGGATAATATAAAATCGATAGTGCAAGGGCTACCTTTCTTGGACGGAGATCCTCAAATACATAAACTGCCGTGACGAAAACATACAACACAAACATTTACATTCGATCTTTTACTTAAAAAGCTTGTAACGTGAAGATTATATTGACTTTTTACGTAAAACTTTATTTAATCTACCATAGTGTAAATGGAGACGCACTCTATTTATCACTAAGATAACAACTTCGTGTTGTTTATTAACAAAGTACTGTAACTTTTCTGATTACATTAGATTTATCAGTTCGTCTGTCTTTGTAACAATGACTACTTCTCTCCGACAAAAATTTTCGAAAAACGAATAGGACGTGTTAAAAATATTTGAAGATATTGTTACAAAATGGTAACATTAAAAAGCGATTTTATTTCATTAAGCACAATAATTATTTATCAGTACTTATTCACATCGCCGTTAAGAAAGTGATCGTAATTTATAAATAGACTTATTATTATCAGATAAGCTTAAGCCCGATTTCCATTAATTAATTTGTATTGAAGGTCTTCATTATTTAGATATTCGAGTACATAATCGAATCTCGAGAGCATTTCGCTTAGAAGACGTGTATCAATTTAACTTGGCGCAAATTAAGATAGAGATTTTCTTGATTGAAATCTCACGAACGGCTCTCGTGCGGCACCATGATTACTACGAATAGTTTACATTTAAAAAATAGCAAAAAAGTACGACTTGCGATGGTATCAGATAAGAATATAAGAGAAACTAAACAATTATACATGAAACTTAATGCCACCATAAAAAATAATCACTTAAATTTTAGTAACGCGGCTAATAATAATATCAAATAAAAATACTAAACACTCATTAGACTGATAAATAAGGTATATGTTTAAGTAAATGCGAACGCAAGGACTTTTTCTCGGGGTATTTTAGTCATTCGAACGAACGAAATATTTACCGACATGAATATTGTATCAAACGATAACGTAAATACAATACAGCAGCATAAAAATTTATACTTTGTTAAATAAATGATATCATGTAGAATAAAAATCTTTGCACTTAAAGATTCTTCTGTAGATTAACATTGAAACCCTCAAGATCCTTGCGCACCCCGCTCAGAAACTATTCTCTGGAAATACTAGTTTGTAACAACAACTAAACCACATTCTATTGCGTGGATAGTAGATATAATATGATGATATATCATGTTATCACATTGAATATCCTAATTAAATTTATTCCAAGGCCTTTATTATATGCTAATAAATAATAAGATACGTCAAAATTATTGCCAAACAACGCATAGACTACAACTATGCGCGATATAAATCGCACAGCATAACAACACTCATAGGACCATATTTCTTTGCCCACTGATTAGATATGGAATAATATTTCTCGGTGAAATAATACCCTGATTTATCCGCACGGGTCTGATAACGGGGCGAGATGGGCCCTTTAATGGTCGGAATTGCCCGAAATAGGTCGAAATTGTCCGAAATGGGCCGAAATTTTCGTCCTAAACTCGCATTTTTACATATTATTCTACCGGCCGCATTAAATTATGGCGGATTTTTCGTGGAAGTTATGAGGACCATATTTTGCAAAGGTGCGTTGGGAACGATCCTTGCCTTCAAGAGGTGCGAGGCGGGAATAATTATATTGTGCTATATATCACTGAGTCGCCGCTTTTTTTTAGCAATAATAATAGCAGGTTGAAACTTTGGAAATTTCTCTTCGACTTAGCCTAAAACATGTCTAATCGTCATATTGAAGACGGAATTCGAACTCTACACTGATGAAGTCTTCAAATTACGATTAGATTAACATTGACGTAGAAAATAAATAGAAAAGTTCCGCTTTTGCCGAGTTTCCAGATTAATAGGTTTACTAACGATTAGAGTAAATTATTATTTTATTAAAGAAAATAGAACAACTCAATGTTACAAACTTTTTGTTTACTGAGGAGAGTCCTAGCAATTTAGTAGGTGGCAGTTCGCAAACTTGCCTTAATAAAGCCTTAGATATTAACGAGAGAATGCTCTGTTGTTCACACTATTTTTATTACACTATCAAAAAGTATCTATATTTTTATTTATATATACCATATAGTTTATCAATCGTCTGTTTACCATAACACAAGCTCTGATGCTTACTATGGGTTGAGTGTGTGATGTTCCAAATTGTTATTATAGGATCTATTCACCAGCATTCCTTTGTGGTACGAGCTGTTTATTAAGTTTCTAAGAAAACGTTTTGCTCTAAAGCATTGTGTATCTAAATAGAATAGTAAAACGGAACGAGTCCAGCAATCCAGTGCTCGTACTGGCAACGACTTATTTCTGATCATCCGAGTCTCCAACTAAGGCTTCGTCCAGTCACGCTCGTGCTGGGGAAAGACATTAGCTCGCATTAAGGCTAGTAAGCGCTCACCTCATTTGTTCTACAACTTCTTTACAAGGAACTGTAAACCTTAATTCTTTACTATGAAGTTTATATACCTCATGCCGTCGGGTTGCGATAAGGTAGCAAAATATGAATAGAAGAAAAGAAGCCTGAAAGGTATTATGATAGTAACGAGTCACTTATGAATGGTGCGGAGGTTTCATTAACGAACTGGATGGGGTTTAACCAACTCTTTGATTCCGTCGATGAAAGGATTAAACTGATAAAGTACAGTTAATATTATATAATCATTAATTGCGGACCTACCATTTTTTAGATTCGACAAATCACCATAAAAACTGTAAACTTAATATAAAATCACGCATGTATTTCTGCACAAGGTTAGGCAGAGGTGTGTAATACTCCCACTTTTCACCAGTAATACGTGCGGAGTGGGAGTGAGAATATTGAAATACGCCGGGCACAAATACAGACATACTGAGCTACTGCTGGTATTTTCACGTTAGAAAAATCCAATAATACTTTACCCTACTAAGGAATCAAGCGGAGGTACATACATACATACTTATTTACGCAGTAGAGTATATCTGATGAGAAGGATTAGACTATCATCATCATCATCACATCAGCCTTTACCATTCCACTGCTGGACATAGGCCTTTTCCAAGATGTGCCACAACATATATAGATTAGACTATATAATTACATATTTCCATCATACTTTAGGGGGATAGTTATATTCAGTGCTGAAAGTTAACATTTCATAAATTGTTTACCATGCTATATTGATTGACAGATACTTGTCATTCTATCTACGATACGTATATTTTTATTCATATAATAAGCATTGGGTTTAATAACTGTGTCACGGTGATGTGATCAGAAGCAACGATACAGGGTGCTCTACTATTTAAAATCCGATACGAAGCAGTGATACAGGGTGTACAAATTTCACTTTAATACCTTTACGCGTCAGATCATCTCCTGCTGCGAACGGTTAGGAGCTGAAATAGAAAATGCTTCAGTTACATAAAAATAAATATCACTCTGATTTCGCGTTATGGATTTTTTTAAAGCAAATTAGTTTCGTAAAACAAGGAAACCTAACAAATCTGTCTTGACTAGTTACACTAGTAACATATTGATGATCAGTTTTATAGGATATTGCTATAAAAAGAAATAAATTTGAAAAACTATATTACTGGCATATGTTCTAACATGCAACTCTTGTGCCGATTGGCAGACATATATAAGTCGGTGACCAAGTCGTTTCATGTTTCTAAACCATCGCGAAGGCTTTCGACGCGCTTTACCTATTTTACACTAAGGGAAACAATTAAAACCCACCGCTTGACTTTCACCCTCAATCACTGAATAGCCTATGGAAACGCACCACTAGCAACTACACATTTATGTATGTGTCGATCGCGCTTAGTAGTAGATAGATACCTTGTGAGCTGCAACCGCTTCGGAAGTAAGAGCACTTTCTATATTGCCTATATTCTTTACATTATCTAGTGATTATAGTAGAATAATCTACTAAATTTATATAGAATTCGCAGAGCTCGTTAAATAACTTCTCGTTTAACGGATTCTTGGTCGTCAAGGCGCCCCGTTAAGTAAAAAAGTTGCGATATTCAAAATCCATATGTCGAATACGAAATCAGGACCGTTTCATTCGTCTGCGAAACAAACGCGAAATCGACTTCTGCAATCCAATGCACCAGAAGGTGATAGATGTAGAAAATGCGTAAGTAAGAAAGAGAAAGGCGCAATGCGGACAGCAACGGACGCGAATGGAATTGCAAATGTTCGAAGCGAGTTCCAGGTAGCTTTACTTTTCTTCAGTTACGAATACGTCAAAGCGAAAAAGTTTGCGTATTTCGAGGCGTCTAAGCTTTTAAAGATGTGTTTTAGCCTCATAGCAGTTTAAAGCTCAACTTCAATAACAGTATTTTTGGATAACATGCTTTATCAATGTTAAGAATATTTGTATATAGATGTTTTTAATTTTCGCAAAAAGCATTTAACTATAATTATAACATCAGTTATATTAAATAAGACAAAAACCCATAATTGTTGTTTCTACTCCTGCCTTTGAACTGCCTGAACTACTGCGTTTGAATTCAAAAATCTCAAAACCTACATGATATGATACTGTATGCAAATCACCCCTTTTAATTTTCAGCTGACGGCAAAGTTTTTTTCTTCGGTCTCTCAGCTCGGAAGATTTGACTAATTAATTGAGTTACTGTTATAGTAACTTTATAAACTGGCATGGAAATGTTTCTAAAGCAGAAACTGTAGGCAGTGATTATTAATTTATAGATACCAGCATAGATCCAAAATTGACAATTACAATTCATTGAACACAATAACTAACTTATTGCCACTAACATAAAAACACTCACATAGTTATTTGCTTACACTTGAAATTAAACTTCACACGGATGATACGAACACACCTCTGATTAAATTCTGGTAGGATGTAAATTTTTTATATATAATTCCTTCATGCTCATGTGTAACGTGTTGTGTTCAGTATAGAAAATGTATATTCAGATTCAAACAGAATTGTCATTCTGAAGTAACAGCCACATTGTGTCGACAGCTCTTGGCGCGCTTCGGATGGCAAAGTATGTGGGTACCAATTTAATTTTTTATACAGAATGGGTACAAAAAACACAACGTCATTTTAAGGCAGTAGTAAAACTACCTCCTGATGTTAAACCTGATGCTGAAATGATTTTAATTTCATTATTTTATTCATAGATTAAGTCACATGCCGTCGAGCTTGTAATTTCCGGATATTAATTTGAAACACTCTATAAAATTGTAATAAAGCAGCGAAATTAAATTTTTATATGGTTGTCTTAGTATGACAGCGATATTATTTTAACCTTCAATTACGGGTTTTTGTACGGTGGACTCATTAAACGTTAATATTTTCTCTGTACACGTAGCCGTCGTAGGCAACCTGATCCCATTAATGCTTTCCGCTGAGTCACAGTACGTAAACATTTTCGGCATGTAGAGTCCTTCCTATCAAAAGAATACTTAATTCGCGCGGACATTGCTGTCTCTTTGTTCGTACTTGCGACTGGAGCCAGGTAATTATAGCCACAAAAGGCATTACAATTAGGCTTTTAAAGCCAGCAATGAATTCCTGATCATGCTTCCTGCCGAAACAGTTCTGGATTCCTTAGTTCGAATGATGTGTTGTTGTCGTTACTGAGAGCCTCCGCCGAGATTACAAACAGCTAAATGAAAATACCATCAGAATAAAATGATCCTGGCGATCGCCTAACACACTAATATTCTCCACACGACAGCACACAGATAAAAGCCGATCAGGCGCAACATTTCTTTATAAAGCCAAGTTTACAGATCTAGGGTCCATATTAGATCAAAAAGCTCATCATGTCATATATGTACATATATATAAAAATGTATTTAAATATTCTTCAATAGATCTTCTATGTTGATTTAATAAATTATAGAGTAAGATTTTCGAGTTGTTATTATCACTTTGAAACAACGAAAGCGTGAGATGCACTTATTTCAGTGGCTTTAATTCTACATTATGATATTTGGTATTTCCGGAAGATGGATGAAGACAGGTACATAGGTTTCAACACGATAGATGTATGTATATATGTATGATATGAGTATGTTATATTGAATATTAATCCACTTATATGTATCGAACGCTATCCTTTCTCTGGCATACGAATCGCTCCGAACAAAACTATCTTATTCATGCCAAGTCGATTGTTCCCAAGAGCTGTTCTGTTCGCGATTTTTAATTGTAGTGCCTGTTATATAAGTTCTTTTACTATTTAATGTTTTTGCTACTAAAACTCTGTTATAAGGACACGTTAAAAAAAGGCACTTCTCTATGGAATGAACGTTCCTAAATGTTACCTTACAAGAATATCATACGTACGTATATAGTCAACCTGGAAATAGGACATTTTCCAGTCTTATATTCGAGACGTAACTACCAGCACTGATCAATCATAATTATACCTGCAAGTCAGTTTATTAGTTCTACTAGGTACATAAAAATGATCTATTATTACAAATTTAACGATTGTTAAAAATTTAATTGACTACGAGTAAATCGATTGTCAATAGGTAGTACTGTCTCCATAAATTGGCAAAGTACCAAGTTCGTCATCGAAGGCGGTCTAGAAACTATTGGAAATATGCTTAAAGCCCTCATTAATTAATCTCATTTATGTTTCATTAAATGTTACTAGACGTTTTTTGAGCTCATTAATTATACTCTCGACGTGATACACCAGGGATACGAAAATGTCAGATATGCGAACGATCTGGTGTTGCAAATATTTATCCCTCAAGGCAACCACTTACCGTCAAACGTCCATATGTTCGTTTAACACAATATGCTTTCGTTATATATTTTCGGATAGAGTCGTCTTAATAGGTTATATATGTATTTTTATAGGTTATATATATATATATATATTATGACCTCACGTTGTGTGCTATAAAGTATTTTTTTATTGTATTGTGTAGATGGTTTGGTATTTGTTCACAAAACCTTAACAAGGTACTAAAGCCATGTTGTCAGTTCGCACAGGATATCCCATTGTTTGAAAGTTCATCGCAAACTATTAAACGTGTGTTTTTTACTACAAATACCATCATATTTCTGTTGCAATATTTCAGAGTGCGAATTTACTTTCAGAAATTTAAATTGAAAAGTCTTGTCAATTTGTATATGGTGTACCTATCCGCTTCAGACGTAAATCAGAAATAGATCTAATTAAATGAAATCTCATACTTACTTATATAACTATAACCGCAGTCATCTCCATGTTGTTCTGACTCACCTGTGAACAAGAAAATATAATATTGCTCATTTTTATTTGAAATTGATTTAAAAATTATGATTAAATAAAAAATGCGGTCGAAAAACCTCCGCCATGAACGAAGTTCCATACGCCTTTTCTTATAACTCATGTATGATTTAGAACAAATAGCGAATGTGTCTTTACAAAATTTCCACGCGTTAAAAATTGAGATTACACAATCGTCTGCGCACGATACTCAACTGCTCAAATCTTGATACTCGTACACACACGAACAAGCTTGTCAACGATAGAAAAAAGCAGAAGGGAGAGCATGTACCCCTCCACGCGGATTTGTCATTGTCTGTTTTGTATTGTATACGAGTGTGGGGTACCTACATATGTATGTGTGCGAGTATCGAGACTCCCCCCGCCGTGTCTCCACATAACGCTTGTTTCGATACGTGACGATTTCCACCATTCAACGCCTGCCGCAAACCACGTGAAGGTAGTGTCCAACAATTTGACCGTCTCGTTGTTCTAAGGTTCGCAAACGCGACAGTTGATCAAGAGGTCTTGGCTGCTATCCCTTAGCGATCAGTTAGATTTTTTAACTTCAGTAGGAGCTTCGAGTCTGGATTTGTGCCTAGTATATGACAATAGGCTCACCCCCTATTCCAAGATAGAACGCAAATGTCACTGGCGAAAAGTGAGAGTGTACGGCACTCCTCGGCCTAGGGGAGATATAGCCGTAATGCCACGTTGTTCCATCAATTTATATTTGAAATTAAGCACTAGCAGACAGACAGAAAAAAAATTAATTATTATTTTTAGGTAAAATTACACTTTCAATTGATGGACCTGTCACGACTTGCACAAGTTAAGTTGCATCAAAATTTCATTCACTCATTGTATGACCAAAATGTCGTGACACGACAATACTAGCTATATATAAAAACGCAAAATACGTTACCGTCGGCCATTATGAGAAAATGTAAGCAACTTCAAACATGTGCGACAGTTCATTTCGTCTTACCAACACATTTGCTAACCGAAAATTTAATCTTTTCCCTAATCCTATTCTCATAAAGTTCAAAATGAAATAAAAATTATTTGAGCAAGTTCGACTATAAAACTGTTCGAATGATGCTGCCGTGAGAACATATGTCACAAACGCAAAGTAGAAAATGAGCCTTGTTCCAATGCAATAAGTTGGATAATCGATTGTTGGTCATAGTTCATGTAATCGTCACGGAGCGTATCGGGCGCCATCGTCACGCGGCATTAGATTCAAATCTCGAACTCTTTAAAACGGAATAATGGCTCCTTCCGCGTTGGAAGGGCCACACTTAAATTGCTAAGCACTCCGATATTATCCTTTCTGCCTCACAATAAGGTCTACAATATCAGACGGTACAGGCTGTGATGTTATTTGATATTCGTTGGATAAAACCTAAGTGCGGTTATAGAATAAATAATGGACCCAGAGTTTGATTTAACCGAATAAAATGAACCTATAGCTATGGTTTACTGATTTAGAAGTTAGGTTTTTGGATTCAAATCCCTTACGCCCTCTTTCTCTACAAATTAATGTAACCATTGAAAACATAGCAAGAATCACCTTAAAATTTTCCATGTTTTCTATAAGGCGTGTGAACCGTATCTATCTGTACCAGGTCAGTGTGAGACCGGTCCCCAGCAGTATGATGATGAAACGGTCGATGATGATGTTGATAATACGAACCTATTAAATATAAAAATTTAAATCCTAACGTTATCAGATATGGATATAATTTAATTACATTGAATATCACGAAAATGTAAAACGAAAAGAAAATTTATAGAAGTTTATTTATTTATTTATATACAAAGTTCAGGAATTGCGTTTAATTTAAAGAAAATACATATGTTTTATAGAGTCTGATAAATTATTTTACATTTCCTACAAATTCTATACGATACGTATTTTTCACACAAATACTGTAACTACAATTTTATCAATATAGATAACAATTATTATAGATCATAGCTATGTTAGGTTGATACGATTATACATAACACTCAAATATTATACAACGATGTCCCAACATATTGGATTTCACAAAGGGCTAGGACAATTTCATAGTAACTGTTACATCTACTTTAAGGTATCGCACTACAGGGAGTATTAAAAAGCAAAAATTCTCTTTGGCTATAATGACGTAATTCTATACTTTATGAGCTGTGAGGAATTTAATTTGGGCCCTTTACATTTTTGACCACGCGGGCAGAGGCGTAGGGGGCGCGGCGGTATAGGCATTTTCTGACGAGCGTTTTACCAGTGATATTGACGTTTATAGAGGTGAATAAATTTATTATATATGTATAATATTGAGTACAATACATCTGGTCGTAATAAATTACTGCTAAGCTAAGGTTAGTTTAAATTATTACAAGACAATAATCGCAACTAAAATGTATCTACGACTCACGTTTTCGACGCTACATTACATTAGTGTTTATTTTTATGTTACTAATGTAAAGCCAAGCTCAAAATGTCAGACATAGCATGCG
>DWEE01003162.1:0-10747 GCA_018245755.1 Parelbella macleannani
AATAATAATTGCTTGTATTGTTAATAACAGTAGGTACTAATTATTAATACTCGGTGAAATAATGAGAACAAAAGTATACTTAGTACCTTTTTATGATTGCCAGGAAATTGGGTAGTAAATGAGCAATTTTCTTTCCTAGCTATAGAAAAAAATATTTCCGATTTTAAATAACAATGATTCTATAAAGGTTAAATCTGTAATGAACTTAGAATAATGTAATAAGCATTAGAATACAGTAAATTTATGTACCCTTAGGACATAAGCTATGTCATGTGGCCTATGTCCAGCAGTGGACTGAAATAGGCCGATGATGATGTACCCTTACAGATAGCTCAAAACTATTTGGAATGATAACTAGTTAGAGTAATTTTAAATTTAAAAGGTTAGTCATAACTACATCCATTTTATCCATATCCGTAACAATGTTATAAAAAGGAAAGTGCCTTGCTTACGTGTTATGTTTTCATACTCAAACGGCTGAATCGATTTCGATGAAATTTAATGTATCGATAGAAAAGTATTACTGCGATTTCGATGAAATTTAATGTATCGATAGAAAAGTACTCTCCTGCGTTTCACCAGGCCTCTTTACATCCCGCGTGAGGTGTGCCCTTCTTGCTATACAGCGACCACGAAACCAAACTCTTAACTATAATAACTAGTATGTTATAAGAAGTCATAGTGAGCGACAGACAGGTGCGAAGAGGCGCGGCCGCGGCCGCAGGGGAAATTATCCAAGTGCGACACTAAATACGATCTCCGACCCACCCTAAGACGGAATTAATTACATATATTACATATGAAAAACAACGTAACTTCACGCCTGTAATCCCCGAAACGGTAGGCAGAGGAGTATAGTACGCTCCCACGTTTCACCAGTTAACTTTACGTCCCACGGAAAAGGTGGTGAGCCTATTTCATATATAGCATATATGTTTACCTATTGTTAAATGGTTATATCGTATTTTAATGGCATGAAGTAAAAGTATTCAAGAAAAGTGTATAGGCTCTTTCTGGGCGAGTGTGCTACATCTTAGATTACATTGCGCTTTCCGTTAGATGAGATTACAGCCAAACTTGAGCCTATTTTGACATTTAAAAAAAATTGTTAATGAGCTTTTTTTAAAATATTTATTTGAAAATAATGTCTACATCTTCTGCCCATAGTTGATCGACCCTGGGAGCAGGATAATTCCTTTGTTTAATGTAATCTTGTACTGGATTATTAGTGAGACATTTGTCACTGAATTGAGATGGTAATAAACTCCGAAATAAAATAACTTTACTATTTGAAATTGGGAAACGATGTTCTAGAGGTCAGTGCAGACTGCCTACATTCCTGTTGAAAAGTGCCTAGACTTGATTAAAATCTTGACTCTACCTCATGAGGGTTCTCATCACTATTTATTTTTGATTTAAAACTCTACATTATAATTCCAGACGGAAGATTCATTAATTAGAACTATAGTCTTTCCGTGAGACTGCATCTATAAATATCTAGGTACAGACGATAACACAAGTGGGAACACATGACGCTACATCGGAAATCTTAGTATTAAATAGCAATGACAAAAACCCCAGGGAAATAACTTGAGTAAACTGAAAATGCGATGGCAAGCAGGCGGTTTGACGTAATGACGCCTCCAACACAAGTAATTATCGTTAGACACGTGAGCAACATTGTGCGTTAAAAAATATCCCGGAAGCCGTATGAAAAAAGCGGGCTGCGCTTTAAATATTGTTAAATTTTTAAAAACTTTCGCTTGCGACTGTGCGTCAATTGTAAAATAATGTCAACGGAAAATTTAGAGCTATTTAAAGACGTTCTTTTAATGATCTTTTGAATATACATATTTTAGGTACTAGTTTTAAAATTTCGCTTGCGACAGTAACTTGGTTTAAAAATGATGTCACTGTAAGATTATATTTTTCAAATATATATGTAGTCATATATTTGAAGACTTTAATATATGAAGAGTACATTAATTGATTATGATTCAAAATTAAAGATACTTATCGTCTTTCTTCCTCACATTGATTTAAATAGAATTCATAAATTGCTTAGTGCATATAATAACATTTTAAAAACTGAAGATTCGCTTTGACAAAACGTAAAATCCCTTTCACAATATCAAAGCGCAGCTTCAGATAGAGCTCACGAAATGAGCTAACATATTTTTGTATTACATCAGCGAGTATAAAAATTTCCATCCAAACACTCGTTCCTTGGTAACACATAGGCTCACAAATTTAATCGTATTATCAGCGATATTTTTTACAGAAATGCCATACTTTTACAACTTTTTTTTTCCCATTTTTCACTCTCGAAATGTTACGTCTGAAATGATTTCTTGTGTGAATGCGCAGGATTATTTTTTTTTCGCCCGCATGTGGGTTTATTCGTACAGATTCGAAAACCATCAGACGACTTGCGAAGTTTTTATATTTTTTTAAGTAGCCTCATATTCGAGCTGCGAGCGCCTCGCAAAGGAGCCCTCGTAACGAGTTCTGAAACTGTCTCATAACAGTAATTAGCGAACTAATCCTGAAATCAAGTAGCCGCGAACGGTCAGCTTTGTGCCTCCGCCCTTAAACGGCAGCGTCTGTTCAACCCTTTTTTTCGAAATTTTAATACCGAGTATAGTTGGGGGTAATAAAATCTCCGCAAGCACTCAAATGAGCTGAACTTTTGAAGCGTGGGGTACAAGACAGAGGCAGGTCAGCGAGGGAGTCATTAGCCAGGGCCGCATTCCGGCTGACTGACGGGTCGTTTGTTATAATCGAATCTCCTAAATGAACTTACATTTCTGCCTGTCATTCCATCTCGCGCTCTATGCACGTACTCTGGTTCTAAAGTAAAAATATGCGGCGCTACTCAATGCAAACGTTACTTCTGTGTACCGTTACAAGATAAGGGAATAATTTGCGAGAAAGTTGCCAGTATCGCATAGAGGCAGATAATCGTCTCCGGCCCGCATGGTTCGCGCCTAAATGTACTTACGACATGATATTAGATTTCGCAAATAGGTAGACTCTTGTATTGTTGCTAAGCCGCGTGTTTCATGTGAATAATGTCACTTTAAACACATATTTAACCTTTCTTCAAGAAAAGAGTACCATGTAGATACATATTGGAAACTGCAAAAGAAAAAGCTGTCAAAACAAAATAACATAAACTAGGACGAAAAAAGCGTTTCACCTCCAAAAGCATCCAGCAGCACGCCTATTACGTTTGTTGAAATGCGCTTAAAAGAAAAAAACCAAACAAAAAACAAATATGAAACACAAAATAACGTTATCGCATAATGAAAGTACACTGTTACGTCACAGCGAGCGAGATAATAATTTACTTTGACGTTTGTCTCAGTCCGGCCCTGGTCGACGGCGCAGTCTGAAAAAAAGTTTTTTCACTAACTGAAGCATTAATCCGGCCCGGTATTAGTTTACTCGCTCTACACGGTCGGCTGTGTGCGTGCGTGGTGCGCGTGTGCGCCGTACACCCGCGTAGACACTGAACGCACAGAGGCGTCGCTTTGCGCGAAAACTCGCTATTTTGCCTCAAACTGTGCGAAGTCAACTTTTTCGATACAATACAGTAAGGACTGTAGTTCGGCATGCTTGCCGGTCAAAGTTGTTTCGGGTGTGTAGCGTCCAAATTTTTCACTACTGCGCCCGCAAAAGTGTTTCTGACTTTGCTGGCGTCAATTATAAACTTTTTCGGATTTTGCTTACGTTTTACCACAAAAACATTCGCCCATTGTTAGTGGAAGCACTGGACCTTTGTAATATCATCTTACATTCACATCTACTGACGTATGTATGTAAGGGAAAAATCCGACTCCAAAAAACGTTTAAATTATTTAGATATGACAGTTAGTAGGCAGAAAAGGATCGCAAATGTATCTCACTAGGCAGCTCTGGCCGCTAGTCTGTGGCCGTGCTCCGCCGTACTCCTCCAAAGCTGGACGCCGTCCACTCACCCACACACACAGATGCACCCAGTACATAGCGCGTAATGCCTCCCCCCTATCATTTGAGCGACTCTCGCCTGCATCAGGTTTTAATAACCATTGTATTTGGCAACGATCGAAATGAGTATGTTTGGAAAAGTCAGTGGGAAATGTCTGGAAACTATTTTTCGGTCGGGAGCCAAAGTTGCGTACGGTTTATGAGTTTTTTGACTGCTCTATGTAAATAAACGAAGGGACTGTAGTCTTGTATATAAATTCGTGTCTGAATTTTTTTTTTGGTATTGGATTTGAACGAGTGGCGTCGATAGTAGGCGCGGGTTAATTCGGACTCGCGTCGGCATTATTTTGAAGTCCTTTTATTTGGAGAACATTGAAAAGTTTTTTTTTTTACTTGATTTTATTTTATTAGCTGCGCTCGGTTTTATTTTATTTTAACATGTGCGGTATTGTTCCGCTGACTTGCTTGTTGATTAACTTTTTTATATATGGATAAAACTACTAAAGTTAAACTTTATGAACCGTCAAATCACTTTTAAATCTATAACTTTTTTTTCATTTTTTTTCTGACAACATGAAAATCGAAAATTATACAATGCTCAAATCTATTCCTATCAACAGAGTAACAGTAAGCAAACAACCCAATATACATTCCCATAGATTCAATATATACAAAATCAAAAATGTATAAACACAACTAATCCTACATTCTTACCAAGTCTTCTCTCTTCCCCTTACTCTACACTATTATTACTCACCAACTCTAAATCTATACTCTATATGTAACGAATACAAAATACCCAAAAATTCCCGAATAATAATCCAAAATTCCTACACAATATAAAACCCAAAAACCCTTCACAAAATAACACACGGTGAAGTAACCGTTACTTAGGAGAGTTCGGTTCTTACCCACGTTATCAGCGGCTCGGTGCGCTGCCCGCATGTACCTACCACTGAGCACATAAAACTAAGAACCCAATTGCCTTTGTCGCACGCGATGACCCATATTCACTGATTATCTTGCTTAACGGTATTTCATATTAATTAATTATCGTTATTATACTTATTATTAAATCACGCCGGGTGTCCCAAGTGGTGTACAGTGAACACCGTATTCTAAATGTCTCTATCCGGACTGACTGATACGTTTTCCTGTATTATTATTAATAATTAATAATATCTATGAGAATTAATTAGAAATAGGCTAAAATTAGATATTGGTTATTTAGAATACATAAAAAAGTAAATATAGTCTATTAAATAAACTCTTTATTCCCGTTTAATATTTTTAATACATTTTTTTTTCTTTATTTCTACTTTTTTTTATTGGCCACCTTAAAAGAAACAAAGTTTCAAATTTAAATTTCGAACATTTAAACATAACGGTCGTCGGCTAAAAGAAATCGTGTTCGGAACAGAACGGCGCTATATTCGCACTGAACACGTCAACAATGGAGGGAAGAAACTTACGAACAAAAAATAAACAATAACCTGACCCCTTCGGGCAACGTCTTAGCGATTGACTGGCCACAGAACTGTGTAACGAATAGACATGGCACACAGACGCAACCGCTCCTTATCGACTCTACTTGGTAGAGTCGTCAATGAGTGTTATGAGTAGTAGACTTATTGACTCTACCACTACAATCTCATACATTGTTATAATGACTCTACCACTGCAGTATAATACGAGTACATTACTATATTGACTCTTCCATTAGTCATGTACATTATTATAATCACTCTACCACTACAGTCTAATACCCGACGTCACAGCAATATAAAATTGCTTTTAAGATTTCATTTTTGCTCTTTAAAAGCCTCCTACAGAAATTTTCATCCGTTCACAATGTGTACGAAAAAAAATAACATTCCATCGAATATTTCGAAATCAGAACCGGCAATAAATAAGAAATAAACCAGATAAAAAGAATAGTCTACAATACTTACATCGTTATAACTGAATTGTAGAGATAAATAACGCCCAACTCTACAAAAGTTCTTAAGTCTGTAACACTGTGTACTTTCACACGGGAATCGAATGTTTTCTTGAGGGGGACTCGCAAGACGTGCCGAGATTCGTCCCAACCCCACATTACTGGTGTGCCACTTGCAATTTGCGCGTGAGAGGATGCAAGTTTAGATTTGTCTAATTTGTTGTACATTTTACTGTTGTGAGAAGTATAAATTCGTTTTATTTCATTTGTAAACACATCGACTGCCAAACGTCTCTAATCTTACAGACCTAAAAATATGTGACATCACACCTGTAATCCCCTAAGGGGTAGGCAGAGGAGTGTAGTACACTCCCACGTTTCCTCGGTTACCTTTACGTCCCTTGGAACAGGTGGTGAGCCTATTGCCATACACCGGGCACAGATCCAGACTGCAAGTAGAAATTCTAAATTAGAAAATTCCAATACTACCCGACAGGGGATTTGAACCCAGGACCTCCCGATCGGCAGTCGCACTTACAACCACTCGACCAATGAAGCAGTCAGTTCTTACAGATCTGACACCCTTTTTCTATATTCGTCGGTCTTTTCATACACGCACACCAGTTTCTGAGAGTTCTAACTCCCCCATAAGATAGTGTCTGCCCTATTTGTTCAAGATATATAAAAAAATAAAGAACCTAGGTCGTACTAGTTTCATATATATTATAATTACTTAATGTATGTGACTTTGTTCTAAATAAAATATATAATAGATGCTAGTTAGGTAAGCTTTTAAGTAATCTTCCCGTTTTTATAAACTCTTAATATTCGAACAATAATTCGCCAACCTCGATAACTGTCTTCGAAAACGGGACAGTAAAATGGAAAACGTCAAGAAAAGGATTGGCAACAATGGAATTTTAATTAGGCATTATAGAAGCGAGCTAAGATTAAAAGTATTGAGACCTGAACTTGTTTCTTCGGAGACAATGCCTCCAACTTCGGCCGAGCGAAGAAACTCTTGCTTCCCCTGGCTCTTCTCTCCGCGCCAATTTACTCAGCTTTCTTTGGATTAAAGGGATCTTTAGCAAAAAATAACTTCCAAACTGCCGTCTTCGGACAATGGGTTCAAGACGTTCGTTACCAGGTAGACGCAAGATGCGATATCTTAAGAAATATGAAGACAATAGACTGTCATTGCACTCAAATATCAACTGTAATCCCTTGACTTTAAAGACCTAATTCCTCAATCCATAATTATAGTTTTTTCGCAAGTTCGCTATTGTGACGAGGAATATGCCAAACTTGGAACGATAGAATTTCAATTAAATTTGAATCTTAAATAAGAGAGAGTAAGGTCTAATTCAGATTACAGTCAGTATAGCTTACAATAGAACAGCTGATTCCCGCAGGAACGGTTTTCAATTCAAAATGATATATTTAATTCCTTATGGCTGCCACATATTGAGAATAAGCCCAGCTTTCAATATGTTAGAAGTAAGTTCCATAGTTGGACCGCGAATGGAACATTACTATAACAAATTCCGTTCTTAAAGAGTAATATTAAATATGCGATATTTCTTTGGGCTACGTTGCGTAAGGTTTGAAAACTTAAATCTCAAAACATATTACATTATAGTTTACAAATATGTAGGTAGGTATATGTAATACACAAAAAATGACAATTTAAACAATATTTAAATGATACGCATTAATGATATTTTGTCTCCCACAATTTTCGTGACAATTAATCTCGATAACTCTACCTTAACATAACTACAAAAAACGGTAGAGTCGTCTCTACAATTCACCTGCAGCCTTCATGCACACAATCCTTGTTTTTACGAAATATTACATGATTATACTTCTTTAAAAACCAATCATATATTCACTCCCTACTCAAAACAAAGTCTTAAAACCTGTAGTCATACCGTTATTTGGCACTCGGTGCCCTCTGCCTGCCCGGTAAAGCGCGGTGGCGCGGTGACACAATAACAGCGAGAGAGGCTTCTTCACTTCACAGACCGTTCGAGACCTACTTAGGTAGCGCCCGCATACGGGCACTACGCGAACTGCTTATAAATAGCAGCCATTATTATTGATTCCAATCTTAATTGGCACGAGACACCTGAGCTGCCAACTCCTACCGTTCGAACCGACGTGGTCTATGGCAATTGGCTCAAACTATTCCGTGGGACTGACAACGTAGTCGGTGAAACATGGGAGTGTACTACGCTCCTGTGTCTACCCACTCGGGTCGTAAAAGCGTGATGTTATAATTCATATTATATTGTAGTAGGGTTTAGAGTGTAAAATATCTACATTTCGTCAGCTCTGTTATACATTCAATGTAATGGGGATGAGCCTATTGTCATACAACCAGGTACATATTAGTACCGGGAAAGGCCATATAATATTGTAACAACCATTATTGTACGACTGTTACAAGAAGTCAAAACTTACTTCTAATGCTAGCGCTGTCAAACTTGTCTGTAGAACTGTTTTATTAATAAACTTCAATGCCATAAAATCTACCCTTACATCGATCCTTCATATACACAGATTTCTTCCCAGAATGAGAAGAGTTAACGCTATTGGTCGAGTATTGGTAGGCAGACATCACACGCTTTAGAGAACGCTACGAAGTACTCTATCTTGCACACGTGATAGTAATAATAATATAACTCACATCACGTGTTACCAGTTCGTTGACACTGAATGAGAATGTCTGTCTGTCCGTGGGATTCTGTTATTATCTTAAGATGAGTAGTACACATAATCTCATTTAACCCACTTACTATAGTCATTAACACTCAACGCCTTACTAAGTACCGACCTTTAATACTGATCTGCTATTACTTATCTCAAGCTCTAATGGTCATAGTCGTGATATTAAAATGTCCAGAGCACATGATGCAACGTTATATTATACTATTAAATAATTAATCAACATATTTTCATTTGGAACACAATAATCTATATGACACATTATGTATCTGGAGACTATGTAAATATCTGGGGTCTCTGCAGACTGCCAAATGATTTTAAAGTAAGATTTCAAAGAGCTTATGTTACGGTAACCGGATAGCCGATGAGCTACATATAACATGATGACTGTTTTCCCCAAAGGTATAATCAGGGAGTACAATACAATCTCGCTATTCACCAGTTATGACATACGTCCTACCATGGAACATAAGATGAGCCTATTGCTATGATAATAGGCAGTGTTATAAGAAAAACGAAATAATGCTTTACCCGAGTCGAGAATCGAATCCAGCACTTTGTAATCAGCAGTCGCACTTGCGAGCGCACGACCGACGAAACAGTACAAGCTGCAAATACACCTGTTAATATAAATACTTCCTTATCACAATACACCACGCATTTCTTTTTATCCTACTGAAATGTAACTGTACGTTGTCAACGAATTTAAAATTCGAATTCGCGGTAAGTTTTTTTTTTTCATATATAATATACCGTCTAATTTCACGGCACCGTGTGCTCCCCCATTACATTTACGAATGTCACAAGTTTTTAGGTCCAAGTGGTCGTGTAAGAGGGCTTGGCAGTACTTACTTACACGTCCTAATTAGATTCCAGCCGCACGTCAAGGTATACTCGCAGCGTACAACACTTCTCGCCAGTTAAAAAGACATCTAATTATTAAGACACTTCATTTACTTACTCAATTAGTAAGGCTGCATCTCCCGCGGAGTGCCAATTAAAAAATAATAGAGGCCCCGGTGTGAGCGAGAGGCTCGAGTGCTAGCTCTCTCTCTCGCAAGTGGCTTAGAGATGATCCGCCTCGATTGATGGCTCACTATTGAGTGATTTGGATTTTCCACGGATCCTAGGGTTTTGATTTTTTTTTTTTTTTTTTAATTCCGTAGTAGCTGATCGTGCAAGTTTTTAATTCTGCCGGCAATCGAGGTGAGTGACTACGGGCGCGGTTTGACGCTTTCGAAATTGACGAAAATTTTCGTTTATTGTTTTTTAAGTACTTCGATCACTGGTTCTTCATTCCAATAGATCTTAACATTATCCGATTTTCTATTTCACCATTGGATACACGTATTTCCTTGGAATGAGAAGGGTTAAGACTATCTCAAACCGTATTCTATTAACGGTGTCTCATTTCCTCACAGTTTTGTATGCCGTCTATCAATTCAATTAGACTAGTTCGTTACGACTATGAAAATCAGCACATTCGTGTGCCTCGTAGGTACAATACTGTAACGCGATTTACTATCTTATATAATAAGCTTAACGAACCCTGAAACAAGTCGACAATTCTGAAAGTAATGCGTCACTCGACGTCCCGAAAAACCGAATTAGGGAATTACACGAGGCGATGTTCCCGTCGCACTGGAAGCGAGTAGCTGGAATACGGGATAATATTTCGTTTATACTTTTATCATTTTTAGTTATCCAATATACAAGAAACAGAACTGGTATGTTATTAAAGAGGTACACTAACTTTTTCCTGCTCATCCCGTAAGGGACCAGACGTGACGACATAATAATAATATAGTGGTCCAGCACTGTAAGAAATAAATTCATCATCATCGTCAGCCTCTATATGTCCACTGCTGGACATAGGCCACCCTGATTGGCGCCGATCCTTCCGGTCCTGGGCCCTCCGACCACGTCTCGTTAAAAGGAGCGTGGGTCGCTCTTCTACTAAATGTCTGACAGCCTGAAGAAGACAGCCGAAAGCTGCTCGAATCGGAAGGCCGAGGACCGGAAATATGTTATTACTTAATAGATTACCTGTATAAATCTCTAAACAGTGCTTCTATTTGACGATAAATGATACACAGTATGAACGTAAACGAT
>DWEE01003163.1:0-10747 GCA_018245755.1 Parelbella macleannani
GATACATACATAATATGTGTAACTGTAATCTCTAGAGATTACTCTAGAGATGACTAGTCACATGCAAAACAACTTTTGGTGGTCACGAGCCTCAGTCGCGAGGACACGATGGAGAAGAATCTCTAGTTAGAAAAGAAATACCTGAATAGAGACTAAGGCAGAACATATTAGCAGTTGAGATTTCGGCGATATGAGTGACGGCCTGCGGGCCGAATGCTTGCTGGCGGCAAATATTCGCGCAATTCTGTTGGTCTTCGTGAGCAGCGCCGCGTACACCACGGTGAAACAAAAACCCGTGCCAAACCTATTCAAATGAAGCCAAACGTAAAGACAAATATATCATTAGAAGTAATATGTTCCGACGAAAAATTGGGATATATTTAAAATATATGTAGCATTTGAATGCCTATAAATAAATTATTTATCGGTTTCCGCGACATTACACATTATAATTTGCATTTTATCAGTAAAGGCCGCTATTGCTAAATGGAGTTCTGTGAACAATCGCGAACAGGTATGTATAGATAGACTGTTTTCTGAAGATTATTTGTCAATAATAATATTTGTCAATGTTCTGTTGGAACAAGACCGCGGGAATAGGACCGTTAGTAACTTTAGTCGAGGTAGATAGTCCAGATATTGATCTTAATCTAATGTGGTCTCAGAAGCGGTGATACTTCTAAGAATTGAGATGCTCACCTTTACTATAGAAGCCGATGTAAAAGAAAGAATCCAGCGCTCTTTTATAAATGTTATTGCAAAATGGATGTCGGAAATGAAGAGAACTATTTTATTGAAGTAATAATAATTGATTAATTTCGGCCAGCATAGGACAGGGCGCAATGGCGCTCATTGGGGAAGGCGAACGCCCAGCAGTGGACTGAGATACGTTGTTGACGATGATGATGACGACCACGACAATGATAGCGATAACAATAATGATAATGATAACGATAATGATAATGATACTGATGATTTTGATGATGATGAATAATTGATTAGACCTTTGAAGGGCGCAGAGAATGTCCGTGGGGCGCATCACGAGAGCGAAGGTGACGAGGTAGCACATGAGGATACCGGCCAGGAGCACGAAAGAGAGCTCGCGGCCACTCGCGCGTACCACCGGTGTGTCGCCGCGCGCCACCCAGACGCTCACCACTAACCTGTTTATCCACGACACAATGAACCGTGTAACATTAAACGAATTTTTATATTTACAAGACGTCATTTTGTGACTACGATTAGAAATCATTCTGTAGTAGGTACACCTCTAGTCCAGCCTGTAGTGGCGTCCGAGTTGCCCCGTAATAAAAAAATCATGGATGTTGACGAAGTGACCCTTTTCTATTTAATTTCATTACCAGGTTCTATTTGTCATCTCACTTATACATGAGTTACTGCAATATTCAATCACAATAACATGTTGTGAGTGAAGTATATTATGATTGAATATCTGGTGACAACTAGTGAGTTCTGGTCACTAAAAATGAGTTAAAAAGTGTGGATCTAATACGTACATGGTGAGTAATATACCCAGCGAGGAAAAGGTCATAGCACCAATGGCAGCAGGATCAGTGGGGCGCAGGAACAGTTCCGGGACGCGTGCGCAGTGTGTCCTTGGTGCCGCCGGCAGCGTGCCGCGCGCGCACTCCACGCAAGCCGTCTCGGAAACGGGTGATCGAATCTGTACATATAGCGATTATCTGAAGATCTCTCTTTAATGTCTTTTGAAAATGTTAAGTAAAACTACGCCGCCACCGGCATTAACGTATGTTTTAAATCATAAATTTAAAATTAATGTGCAACGTTTGAAGAATTGGCACCGATATATATATACCGTTGATGCAAAAGGCTATCTAAGGTACAAAAATTTTAGTAGTTACCGTGAAAGGAAAGCACAAAATAATTTACCTCGTATTGCGTGCAGTTGAAACAGTGCCAGCAGCAGCTCTCGCCTTCTACATACTGCTTGGCCTGTCCCAGCTCACACTCCGCGCTGCACACCGACTCTGGTGGCTGCCTTTCACCCCACTTGAACTGGATTTCTACACATGTTTTTTTACTGTTATTGTTCATACAAACGAAGTCACATCCATGTTTGTTATTTTTGTTCTTTATAAAAACAGTTATTACTTACCTTTCATGTCTAATTCCAGCTCTCCATCGAGGTATCGCCCAACCTTCAGCCACCGGTATACTCCCAGAGACACTTGTTTAAAGTGCAAAATGTTGTATCTTGCGGGACCATCACCGTTGCTATCGAAATGAAACTCGTCTCCGCTTAGTCCTGGAAATATGACTCAGATATTAGACTGAAGAAAGTAAAGTTGGTGTTAATTTAAGAAAACATAACGTTTCGAGTTAACCTGTGAAGCGCACTTGTCGAAGGTAGCGCAGCAGAGTCGGACCGCTGGTTGGACGCATCGCGTCGCAGAGTCCTGGTCTACCGCCGCAAAGGTCATTGTGCATGTCCCTGAGAAGTTGTTTTATTTTCATTTCGGTAGGTAGCTTGGTTACGAAAATTTTAAAAATAGATGACTGTTTGTTTCTTAGCAGAAATTAAAGCTGTTACAATGTATTTTTACGTCATGATGTATATATTTTAACAGTCAGATAACCAAGCACATGTAAGCATATAATATATAGAAATACCTTATAGCATATACGAAGGCCCACACGGCATCAGTAACGAACTGCAGTTGTGCTTCAAATTCTGTGTTCTCTGTGGAGAGGCGCTCATGGCCTGTGCAGGTGCGCTTGTAACCAGCATTAAAAGGCGTACGTGGACTGCCCGGGTAACGGCACCGAAACTGTTCCTCCCAGAATTCTGCAATTATTGCACCATGTACAGTTATTTTCGTGACGATATCGCTACAAAACTGACACATCAACAGGAGCTTGTATGGGATTTCAAGGAGGAAACGAAGAAGGGGGTGAGGATTACCGACAAACCAGGGATTCCTGGGGTTGTTCTCAACGGTGAGATTGAGAAAGTAGTCGCGGAAACCGCGCACAGGGTTGGCTTGTGGCTGCACGCTGATGGTGCCTTCGACCACGGCCTCGTTGCCGGCAGCCACGAGTGCGCGTGCGGACCAGCCGTCCGACCCAACCCAGCTGAATGCCCCAGTTGCTCCACGCCGTCGCACTGCTGCCATCACACCCGCTACTTCTTGGTCCGACCCGAACACGATCACACCTAGTAGAATTATATAACTTAGTATTCATTCCCTCAATTTTAAGTTCTATGTTGTGTTATCTTTTTGTTATAATTTTGAACGTACTTTCTTTATTTCTAACGGTTTCATTATTTCGTATCATAGTAATATTCATCTTTTTAGAAAGGTTAAATAAAAAATGATTAATAAAATACAACCTCTCGCCCGTGGTCGTGATAGCAGCCTTTCAACAATGCTGTCGTAAGCGTGTTCATCGGCCGCTCCAGAATCTTTCGCAAGTCTTTCTTTTACTGCTATGCAGATATCGTTTCGAGCTAATAAAGTTTCCAGCTCTTCAAAAGCCTAAAAATGTGATCAACGATTGGTTTTAAGAACATCTCATTTATAAGAATTCTGAGTAAATATTACTACTCGTATCTACCTTAATACCGTAGTTGGATTCTTCATAAATAATTGAAACATATCTCCAGCCGAGTTTCTTGACTATCTCTACCATGGCCTGCACTTGATGTAGGTCTGAGGGGATGGTGCGTGTGAAATATTCAAACCGTGCTTTGTTTGAAAGCTCCGGTGAGGTAGAGAAAAATGATACCTAACAAAAAAGAGCACCTTGCAAGATAATCATCGTAAAGACAATGTCAAAAATTAATTTAGATCAAAATTATTTTCACAAATGCACTGAAAAAGTTTACTTAGATCGTGTCACTACCTGGGGTATTTTGAAAAGGCGTAGTAGATTGGCGACTTGCACGGAGGTGACACTGGAAGCGGCGCCCACCACGCCTGAAATCACTTTGCGCACGGCGCTGGCGTTGCACGCGTATTCTGCGTCGTCTATGTTGCTGATGGAACCTTGGTACAAATTACGTTTACTTTTTAAATTAACATAACCACATAAATTACATTGTTACAATCTTAATTTGATTAAAATATTAGTGAGATAAAACAATTTAACTGTATTAGATGCAACTCAGTATTACAACTATTGTACCTTTGATGAAGTCGAGTGCCATTTCAAGACCGCGCGTATCTGAGTCGCAGTCATCGAGCACGAGCGCGCCGAACGTCAGGCCGGGCGGTGGGAGGCGCGCGCGCGTCGCCTCGTCTAGCGCAAACATCATTGCCTCCAAGGCCTGTACCCCGCCCTGCGCCATCAGCGGGCCGCAGCGTGCACGCCCGCCTGAGGCTGCACGCCCGTGCACCTGTGAGTGATTAAAACACACATAAAATTCACATTTGTACTCAAATTGACTAATGCACACAAATGAGGTTAGTGTTTTGAATAGGCAACAATTTTGTGTTGATATTTAATTTTTTAATTTCATTTCGAAATACATATACAAAATACATATATACATAAACAAAAACAATACATGAATAAAAGAGCACATGCAAGACAGGTAGCGAAATAACCTTTTTAATGTTGCACCCTTAACAAGCTGACGGAGACCTGGATACTTTTAGAAATGAAACAGACAATTATATGGGACTAAAACACTTCTTGAATTTATAACATTGTCATCTGCACCACAATGTCACGAGATTTTAGCGTCTGTTCACCTTTGTAGTTATTTTAAATTGCTGTCTGCGTTGTACATAAAATGTAGCATTAAAGAATGAAATATATGAAACGTGTATGATTGTTAGTCGAAAATTCACACAGTGTACAACATCTACATACTTGAATCTATGTAATGATTTTATTTGATACGATTCTAATTTGGAACTTACTAATTTTGAGGACTATGTCGGTTCAGTCATATATTATCATATTATCCATAAGTTTTGATATATCTATAAATCTAGAATTATTTTGTGATAATTACAGAATTAATTACTCATAGTCACTTGGCTACAAGACCTTAAATTGCTCGACTTTATTGTGCGGTCGGTACGAAAACGAATATATAATAGTTCTATCTATCAAATAAAGCTCCGGCTTTCTATTTTATTGAGTCGAAAACAACTGAGTAAGCTTTGGACGGTCGCCCGGTCTAAGATACCCCCAATCCATTACTTCCATGTTTGTTGCTGCGAGGAATAGAGAGGTTACTGCTACAATACGTTTTACTCACTAAAGTTTTCTTTTCACATAATTGTATGTGTACTTAATACGAGTACACTTACTGTGGTACTTTTAGAGATAATTGTTTTAAAAGTATTACATTTAAACATATATCGATCGTATTTTGTATAAAAATGCCGGGCCCCATGAAGATACAGGGTGTATCTTGATACACGACCCACTATGCTGACCATGGAAGTTTTTAAGTACGCAATGTCCATAGGTGACGGTGACCACTTACTAACGGATGGAACATGTGTCTGTTGGCTATGTCTTTTAATATTAAAAAAACCCTGGAGCCACTCTATCGAGCTACTCTAAATTGAAAGGTTTTAGACATAGTTGGGTTGTTGGTTGAATATAAACGACTTCATTGATGGACGATTGGCTACTATGGCTACTGGACTTTATCATGGCTATTGTTACATATGTGATCAAGTCTAAGATTTCCTACCTAACTCCGAGGATAGCGTTTATTCAAGTAAGGCCCTGATCGATGTTACTGAACTATCGTAATGCTCTATCCTATGGTTTAATATTTAATTGAATTAGGCGTTGTTTTGCGGAAATCAATTGTATATAATTTAGGTTGTCTTTTGGATATAATACAATGCGGATAATATTGTGCCATGATCAAATGATTCTTAGGTTATACATTTAGACATCTTATGTACCTACCTACTCCTTTTAAGTTTAGAATTTACTACAGAATAGGATAAAAGAGACAATATTGTATCTTAATTAACGATTTATACGAAAATCTCATAAAAATTAAATCGCTATAACTTCATTTAACTGCAGGTAAATCGCGTTTGATTATAAAAAGTAACATCACGTCCGTAATCTCCGTAACAGTAGGTAGAGAAGTGTAGTATACTCCCACGTTTAAAGAATATATATGTTTTTAAACCTGCAAGATGTAACACATACGAGTATACAATCGTTCAAAAACCTAAGCGTTTGAAGAAATTTGAAACATTTAGCGTACTACGGAAGTTGTACACGTAGCGATTGTAAAACAGGCAGACGCGTACATGGTTGTGCATTTATAAGAAGCCTGTAATTCATTATGATCCTACACGTACTCGTACTTAAATATTAAGCTTTCTTTTATCTGTAAGCTTCTTCAGCTCTCTTAGGGACATATGGAAAAAATGCTACGCAGTAAGAGTATGTTTCATGGCAGTTTTAATTGCTTACCATCATTAAGCCTCCCAAAACAATGTCACCTTCCACGACGGCGGCGTGCTTGGGAGGCCAGGCGCTCTCGTTGTCCGCTTTCTTCTTGCCGACGACGCGCGTCTCGCGGCCCTTGCCGCTTGACGCCTTCTGCTTTCCTGACGACCCGTTTTTTAATTTTGACTTCATTTTTGCTCGATTTCGAAGTGATGCTTCTGTAACATTGCTTGCATTAGTCGTTGTTATTGCTGTGGTTTCGATTGACAAAGCGCTTTCATGAACAATTTGCAATTGTGTTGAGTCCGATTTATCATTTTTGCGTGGAATCACACCAACTTCTTCAGCTTTCGTGTACACGGTGGTAGTTTCCGTTACTGGAATTCGAATGATTTTTCTTGAGTTTGGAGTCGTCGGTTCCAACAAGTCCGCGACGAGGTGGTCCGCCGCCAAAAGCGACGAGGCACTCGGCTTAGAGTCATTATCTATTTTTGTTTTTGTTTTGAGTTTTTTCTTAAATATCTTAGATATGTCAAAGGGTCCGATGAGTGGATGCGATTCGCGTCGAGAACGGGGAAACTCGTGTACGGTCAAATTGTCGGGCATTGGAAAGTATTCAAAGGAGTACAGAGCTTGAGAGTCCTCGAGGAACAAGGTTGACACGTTGGAGAGTGGAGCATGAGTCGGGTTGTTGAGTGCGGAGACCAGCGCCAGCAGCAGCGCGGGGCCGGCGGTGTGCCACATGCTCACACGAACGAGCGCATCACACCCTCGGGGTTTATCGTTGCAATCATCTTAATTCAAGGACCGCTCCAACGCCACTTGAATGTTGATGGCACGCTTTTATTTACTTCACATGGCCCGTTATCCTCCAAAATTAATTTCCATGCCTTCACATTCATGATGATAGTAAATAGATAACGCTAGGTCGTAAATAAAAAAAATCCTTTCGTTTACTATTACAATTATTACAAACTTTAGTGATATCTTAAATTACATCCTTCGGAAGGCCAAGTATGTATATCTTTAACGTTGATGATTATTTTTATTTTATCGATTTAATACTTTCTAGCAAATAGTGTACTTTTAGTGAATAGTAACTATTTTAAGTTCAAGATGATAATATCCAGGAAAACAATAGTTGTAGGTTATGACAACGGTATCTTAATATATATTAAATTCACATGTTAGAAAGTTTTGCGATACGTGCTAATTATAAGTGAGAATTCGCCGCGGATTACGAAAAAAGTTCGCCTGCAGAAAGCGTGCGTATAACGAGTGGGCCAGTGCGAGGCGGGCGCGCTACTGCCGTGCCGCGCGACCCGCGCCTCGCACTCCGCGTCCTGTCAGCGGCGCTGCTCTCCCGTTCGTGATATGTCATGAAAAATTGTCACAGTCACTGCTTCCTAATCAAGTTTAGTGAAGCTGCTTTATATAAATCTGTATATTGTATTGTTTTCTTAAATACTGTTCCGCCATAATTTGCTTTCCGTTCATTAATTTCCGTTCCTATGACAGGTCTGTGTTAGAGGTACTCTTAATTCGTTTTATTATGATAGGATTCATACAATTATTTTATTTTATTTTATATACACCATTGTTTTTCTCTATATGCCAGAGGTGAAGCTACCATCCCTACTCATATCGTATCCAAAATAAATTCATTTGCCTGTTTCAGAGAATCATTTACAGTAAGTTTGCCTTAGCAGTAATGCTTATATTGTACCAATTCAATTTCAAATAGAAGCGGCCTTTTAATATTAAAAACGAACCCATTCTAGAATCATACAATCTTTCATTTAGATATAACTCTTTAACCTTTATTAAGTTCTCCAACTTCCATTTGACGTTCGACATCGATATCTACGGACTGACAATAAAATCATTAAACAGCACGTTGTTTATGTGACTACTGTGTGTGTTAGAAATACTGATCGAATCTGAAACTGAAGGTTATTTAATTTGATTGTCAAATTCCTAAAATAACGTTCCGCTTACGTTTCCCGACGCCAGCTATCTACAGCTAGACACTGGTTGAGACGAAGTCCAACAAAAACAAGTCAAACATTTTTCGTGATTCATTCTTTGTCTTACAATAACGACTTTTGAATAGTTTAGTTATTTAAATAGTCGTTTGGTATGCAGAGCTCACAAACTCCTGCAGTAAATCAAAATTATCATTATAGGATTAGTTTTACAGTATGTACACAAATTTCTGCTGTTGAAAGTTATTATCATCGACCCTGTACGTGGAACTGCGATTTTCAGGGTTGGTAGCAACCATAATGTAGATACTCAACATTATTTTACGAAAGAATTTCATAACTCAATTTATAACCTATCGGTTCAATCATACGCCTTATTAAACTGAGTGATAGCGTACTGCGAGCGAGCGGGGCAGTGATATTTGTGTGTGGCGATTTTGGGAATTTTTAAAATACGTATAAACGCATTTGTTAGTGTGATATGTAATGTTACATATCTCAGAAATAAAATAAGGATTGATCAAGTATGTCCAGTTGGTTAAAAATTTGTATAGTTCGAAATACTAATATTTTCATATGATAAAAACGCTAAAGTTCGAAATATTATTATTTAACCATAGAACATGGAAACCGGAAATCGATGGAACGACCAATGGCATTTTGTAAAACATATTACTTTGTAATACGCACTTTCCATAAACTGATGACGTTACCGCGGTGCAACGTTAGGTTTACGAGTAGGTACGTCATAAAAGAAAAATATCCATAAAAGTATATCACCCGGAAACTCAACGGTATGTCCAAATTCATTAGAAATCAATTTAAATGCGCGATCCAAGCTGGGAATATTATGGGTAGGAACGCAGACGTGGTTGGATGGTAGTATAATAATTGTGTTCTCAGTGCCTGATTCTAATTAAAATGTAATAGTATGTAATACGTAAAAGGAGCGTGACTACTTAGGTTCCTCTTACGAGCTACCGTGCCCTACGATCCTTCCTTTGTGTCTTTTTTCCGACCCTTTTATTATTCTCCTCTCTCCTCTCAGAATGAGAGCGTTAGGGCCATAGACTCCACGTTAGCAGGGACCTACGTTCGCCGTGATGCGAGGCCGCGGCCGTATGCCGGCGTATCATATGATAAAGAAAATTGCGCGTTGGCAAACTTCACTCGCATTGGAGATTTTTTTTTTAATCTTTATGAAATGTAGGACCTTTTTCATTTTTCTTCTTTTCCTTCACGTTATTCAAGGCACTTGTTACAAATTTAAGACAATGACTAATTAATTTACAAGACAATAATACAAGTAACACATTATTCCAATAATATAATCTTCTTAATAAGTATTCATGCAAATACTACTGTTATGAGCTTTACAAGAATATCTCGTAGTTGGCGTTCGATTATATATACATATGTATATATCTGCCATACATTGCTTTCATCGTAGTCCGGTAGGGAGCTGTCTTGATGGTATAATACAATAATAATAATTCGTTCACTTGTTTGGGACAAATGTGATTCCACTTTAGCCAACGGTCTGCTTCTATCAACCATACTATTCTGTAGATGTCCTTGCGGTTCGTTTGGGAAATCGGAACGTCTATAACAAAAACAATTAATTGATAACGTAACGACAAGATTAATGGTTTCTGCTTAGGCTGGTTTGTTCTCGAGTAAATGGAGTCCTCTAGTAATTTCTATAGAACTATTCAATTTCATTGGAAAATAGAAATACAACATATATACATATATTGTACTGAATTTATGTTGTTGTATATTAACTGTTGTATATATTATAGTGTTCGTCATAAAGTACATGTGTTTTTATATTAATACCAGCTCTTACCCGCGACCCGCGGAATAGTTGCTTCGGGCAGTATTTTACATAAATACTTATTTTATATATTAAGAGCCCAAAAATCTTTAAAAACCCAATTATACCTAAATGTGTATAAGCAACTCAGGCACTGTTCTACTTCGTCATTAGCGTGCCAGCTGTGGAAGTGACTCCGCCCGTTACACCAATGCTGGAGCGTATCGTCAGAAATTTATGTTAATAGGTAAGGTATTTAGATGAGTATTATATCTTTCCAAACCTTTTTATCATTCTACTCTTGGTACCCAGGTCTCCAGTCGTAACGAGAGGTAATAATGGCTGTAGTCTGCCATGCTAGTCAAGAACGGGTTGGCAGACTTCACTCGCCTTATAGAATTTTTTAAACTTAAAGGTGTGCAAGTGCAGTATCATTAAGTACGTATGTATTTAGCAACTGTAGGCGTAACATGTTTTGCTTTAAATAGTTTCTATCATACATTAAACAACGTCGTTTTCTTAAATAGAC
>DWEE01003164.1:0-10747 GCA_018245755.1 Parelbella macleannani
AGGTATTGTGTTCGGATGTCAAGAGATTTGATATTAAATTACGTTTTGTAAAATAATACGGACGTTGAACATTATTTTTTAGCAATTCGTGCTCAGTTAACTTGCTAACTAGATAATATTGATAACATAAGAGTATAGGAAATTTCATGTCGTGAAACGTGGGGATACCGTAAATAATTGAACACATTAGTTGCAAAATTTCATGCTTGTTTTCGAGATTCATGGCGACCGTTAGCGTTATTTAATGGTCGTATTTGCAAACTACACTTGAGATTGACTACCAATATCTACATTAAATTTGAGTTATTTTGCTACTTAACATGTAAACAATATTGAAGTTTTCACCACTTTTAAATTTCCAGCCTTCATCGATATCATCATATGTGCTCATCTAGGAATGATACTATGACAGTCTTTTTAGAATGTCCCCTATTAGATCATGATATACAAAATGTGTATTTTTATATACAAATAAATTTCTTACCTGACAATCATTAGGAACCTCCCTTTCTACTTTAGTTTATCTGATTTTAGTCTTTTCTCTCCAAATATACCTACATGTATTATTGACGTTTGTTAAAAGAATATCCACATTTATTGATAATGTTGTGTTAACGATGTTTCTCTAGAGAACTTTCGACTCTACAAACGTTTTAAACTTTACAGCTTTTTAAATATCGTTCAGTACGCCGCTACTTTTAACTCTACATTAAAACTTTAGTATTTATATATTTGTTATCGTATTCTTTGATGGTTCTGCTGGTAGAGTTTCATTTGATATAAGTCATCTCATCTATACACATTTCTGTAAGCTTTTATTCCGTTGTAACAAGATTTGCTACTATTTTGTGTATATGGGCATAAATATAACATAACTGACTGCTTTGTTGGTGGACTGGTTGTAAGTGTTACTGGCAACTATTGTATTTTTCTAACTAAGATTTTCTTGTAGACATTTCTAGAGGTGGCTCGGAACTCAGATTTCTGCATAGCAACAGGCTCACCACATATTCCATGGTGGTAGGTACGTAGACGTAATTGGTGAAACGTGGGAGTGTGTTACACTCCCCTGTCCACCTTTGAGGTTTACAAGCGTGATGTTACGATTATAGTATAATTGTCTTTAGGATGTCAAAGAGAAGGAACAATTATAACTTATCACTTACCACACATGTTTTCTGTCTGGTCTGATCTCTGCCATCAAATTAAAATTTCCACTATCATTGTACGTATTTATATACCTCCTACAATTTTTTTAAAGTATCTAATATCTAAGGAAAAATATATAGTAACCCTTGTTAGCTTGCTGTAAGATGGAACGTGGAACGCTAAAAAGATAGTACCAGATAATTTGGCCTTAAATGTAATAAAACACTCATTTACAAAGATAAATATTAGTTTATTACGTCAGATTTCATTACTACGTCAAGGCAGATACGTTAAATATTTTCTAAACTCATAATTATTGTTTACAATACGCTTGTTAATAAATTTTATTGGACTTTTTTTATTAAAGCTTATTAAGAAAATACCCAAGCTAACGATACACAACGGTTTTAACACAAATCGCCTAAAGCCTACAATATCACTAAAATATATATAGAATATTGAATTTTTCTCAACAATAGCACTTCTCGAGAGCTTTTGATCGTCATATTGCATGATGTTGAACTTTGTCGTTCGGTTGAAGGCTTTAAGGAGAAATTCAAAGCAACGTAGTATCGCTCTTTCTCTATTTCTTAATATTTTCATATGTTTGCAGTTCTTATTATTTCTTTATTACACAAAAACATTCGAGTCGTTTGGCGACAATGATTGATTTTGAATTTTTTATTTTGAATTGCAATGAAAGGCATTGATCTTGAACTACATCGCGAGCGGGATGGTCCCATTATGATGTAATTGCACATAATTATTAGATTCTTTTAGTTCGTGTTGCCTATATGTAATCGACCATACATACATAAATGTATGTACTTAAACGAGTACTTGGACATACATACAATAACAAAGAATATCTTGAGACACCTGCACAGATGGCTATCAGCACCCAAAGTGTACCTCAAGAGAGCTTGTATTATGGTAACGAGAGGGCTGATAAACTACATACACACATGTTAATATATACTTATATAGATACATATTTTTTAAACTCTGAAAGAGAATAAATAATTGTGCTTATCACAAAAATATTTATTCTGAGTGGGAATCGAACACACGACCCTCGGCTCGGCAAACTCAGTCAAGTGCTCTAGCCACTACACCAATGAGCGAATCGAATCGACACAGTAGGTACATCAATTTCATTCATACAAACTATTAATAAAGAAAATTATATTTATCTATAAAATGTAGTCAATTACTTTTATACTAAATGAACTTGTTATATAGGTACCTATTCAATAGGACGTGAGTATATGTGAGAATTGGTACTCAAGTATATGTGAGTAGTACTTGCCTAGCGACAGAATAAATACCGGCAGTTGACAGCCTCGGAACACTTTAGTTGACAGCTGGAGTGTTCAGCGGCTGACGTATATTTTTAAATAGCCCTTAATAGGACAGTACCAAATGAATTCAGCCGTTATTCATCAAACATATTACGCTATATGGCGCTATACATCCGACATAGAGTAGCGGTATTGTCAAATCAGTTGAATCTGACTCAAATCTTTTTGTTCCTTAAATTTAAATCTTTGTCAATACATAAACTGGTAAGGATTTACGAGGGTAGGTTATAAATAATATGTTTTTGTACATCACTTGCTCAGATTTCATTATACAGCGTTAAATGTTCGATATTTTACGACGTTCTCAACAAAGCGACTTACTTTACGATCCAATGTCTAGACTGACTAGTTATAACCTAGGTCATGTAACAGAACTAAAACTGCTAAGTAAGTGTAATTAGCTATAAAAGTTTATAAACGATAAAGAGGTTTTAGTAGCAGACTTTAATTTACGACTTACGCAAGAAATCTGATATAAAATTACACGTAAAGATGCTGAGAGTAATGAATTCATGGAGCCTCATGAATGTAGAAAAGTGCTTGAAGTCTTTAGGATATTCATATATTTAGCACTCAGTGCTTTCTGGCTACTCGCTATGGGACATGGAGTGACGATAGAATAATGATAATTGTAACACACACCGCATCGACAAAGTTGAACGCGATAAATTTCCCAAATTCAGTTAAGTGGTTATATAATTAAATTCTCATTCATCAGCGTACCAATTCATGAAATTATTATTATAGATGATCATTAAATAAAACCTCAACAACGGTCAACTAACGGCCAAAAACTATAGGTGTGACAGACAATAATCTAGTTAGTGTTGGTTAAACTAACTGGAACATAATCGGTTCATTAAACTCAATGTTTGCGTATCACCAAAGTCGACAGTCCAATCATCCGTTAAACTGACGCGTCATTCATTTCAGTTGACATTGTGGTAAGCGAATTGTTATTTGATGATCAACTTGTTAGTTCCACGTCTGTAAAAGAAGTTTCTAGAACTATTTTGGTTAGCTTCTTATCTAGTTATGTTTATGCATATCATTTTAGAATAAAAAGGTGTTGTTAGTATATGTTACTCGTATGTCCAAAAAAAGAACTGAAATTTATTTTGCTTGTTCAGGATGTACATACATTTTTAGCTTATTTTACTAGGAGTATATGTGTTTATTTAAGCCCGAAAATATTATTTTATTTCATTTTTTTACTGCCTAGTTGGTCGAGTGGTTGCAAGCGCGACGGCCGATTGGAAGGACCTGGGTTCAAATCTCGGATACTATTGACTTTTTCTAATTTAAAAATTTCTGATAGTGACTCGGAGCCTGGAATTGTGGCCGGTGTATGGCAATGGACTCACCGCCTATTTCATGGGGCTTAAGCATAACTGGTGAAACGTGGGAGTGTGCTACACTCCTCTGCCTACCCCGTCGGGGATTACGGGCGTGATATTACCATTCAATTTTTACTATGTATTATCTTATATCTGTATAATTTTACATATTTTGAGACCGTTTGATCAATGTTCATGATAATCAGAATATTTATGTGTCTTCTGTGAAGAAGGCTTTTATGTTGCTCACTTTGTTGTTGCTAGGCACTTGATGGCACTGTGACGCAATACCGTTAAAATTGTTAAAACCGTTGATCATTTATAATAATTACAGAAAGTTGAGTATACGAACATTTCCGATTACAGATTTATGAGTAATTTATTAATTGGTAAACGAATTAATGTTTGATTGATTAATCATTGAATCAATGATTGATTACTGACAGTATTATGTAAACATATTATTTTTACAAGAAAATTAAATGGTCTTTCTTTGTGTGCCGTCATTGTAGCCTTATATTATATTCTATAGTTTTATATCATTATCTAGTAACTTGCTAAGGTTGATATTTGCGCAATGTGCGGCAGTAGGCTTATCAAGCATATTCCATGGTGGGACGTAATCATAACTGGTGTAACGATGCAGTGTCCTAAAATCCCCTGCCTACCCCTTTGAGGTTACATGCGTAGTAATACGTCAAGGTATACAGGTAATGTTAGTGCGCATGTATATATTATACTTGTATGGCCACTAACGAAAGAAACTGACACGGAAAACGCCCGGTACTGAATCTAATCGCCAATGTAAGCCGTCGTATAAATCTCCGGAATGGGTTGCGCGGGTTGTGTTGAAACCATCAATTTGACGAACACACAGAAATGTAACACAGAACGTCCGCTAACAAATTGAACATTTAGCCAAATGATAGCCGCATCCATCTGACTCCACCACAGTATGTATGTATCGGTATAACGGGATATATGTATAATTATGTTGGATTACATGTAATCCATCATTACACATCATTAAACAGAAAATAATTGATGCAACAAATAAAATGAGGTAAACATGTAATTGAATATAGCTAGTTTCACGAAGGAAAATGTGTAATTCAGCCGATAAAATAATAGAAAGAATTTAATAAAGCAAATTGAACAATGGAAATAATTGAACACAGCAAATTAAATAATGGAATGTACCGTACGAAAGGCGAAATCCAAAGTGCGGTTTACGATCTGTTGATACAATCAATTTGACGGGCGATGTAATATGGCGACGGCTAACAGATAGTACGCTTAGCCATCGAACAACCGCATCCATCTGAGTCCGGACCTCGGACATTGGCGCACTAATAATTGGCAACTTGGGCGTTAATTATATAAATGAACCTATTTATTTTTGCTCTTATAGCCTCACGTCTGGCTTTTCTGAAGGGTTAGGCACAGGAATATAGTACACTCCCGTGTCTCATCTGTTACACGTTCCACCATGGTATAGAGATGAGATTTTTTTGTCACGAGCTATAAATCCAGACTCTAAGATAATACTAGGAATTTCAAATTACAAAACCCAATAATACACCCGGGGATTGAATCCAGAGCCTCTCGAATCTCGATTAATAGTCGTCCTTGAAAATATTTGACAATGAGGCAATCAGTCAGCGAGGCAATTTTTGTTATAATACATACATTTATGAAATATATTCTTATGATATAATTATTCGGAACAAAGGACAACATTAAATTTTATCCCAGGAACAACTACAGTGTGTCAAGATTTTGTGTCATCCACTTCTCTTTACTCCCCCACTTCAGTCAGCGGAGCGCCACCTTGTTCTACCGAAGGATAAAAGAAGGTATTTCCCAGTTCCCGTAACAACGACGCTTACACTCCACAACGACGTAATGCTTCTCTGAGACGTGTTGAAATCAGCGCAGTAGGTACTGACACTTACATCCTTTGTTTTTTGCATTGTAATACTTATACAAGAAGTAGTGATGGTCCAGTGGCTTATATTTTACTCCCCCATTCGGGTAGATGGGGTTCGATTCTTGCGATGTTAGCCTTATTTTAAGGGGTTAATGCGATTTTAAGTTTATCACTTGAATTAACTTGAAATTGGCAGTCACGGTAGAATGTGAGCATGAACATTCCAATTTTCAGGAGAGATAGAAACGATAATATATCACAGTCAATGATGATGAAGATGTAGATGGTAACGACAATAAATACTTCTACTTCAGTAATTGTCTTCTATCTGAACTGATTGCTTAACTAATCATTCATTTGCACGCTTTAGTTTTTAAAAATCATATTTTATATTGTTACAAGATAGCTTAATTATAATGGTCGTAGTTAAATAGAACCTAATTGCCACTATTATAAAAGGGGATATAACTAATATACATGCTCTTGTTACGAGTGCCGCAAAACAACATTCGTCCAAAAAGAGAGCAACCTTCAGGAATCGTTCAGTAAATTATCAACTCTATTAACAAGGCAACAAGACGAGAAATACATTATTATAAAATTTTATATACGATGTTTTAACAACAATCAGGTTCTATCCGGGGGCGTATTGAAATTAAAGCATTCTGTTAATCCGCTGGTAAAGGCGACAGAATTGATAATCCATAGAACATTGGTTGTAGTTTCCTTTAATAGTGTTTCTTTCGTAGTGTTAGTTGTAGCATCCTTTTTTACGAATCTAGTCTTGTAGTTAACCACCGCAGGACCAATGCATGACTCGGGAATAACAAGATACTCAAGATCTTTATTAAAATTAATCTTTCAAGAGTTCTCGTCGATGCAATTTTCTTCCCTTTAGCCTGTACCTGGCACAACACAATATTTGATGCGAAATTAATGTAATATCATCTAGGTGATCTACATAATATCTATGTATAAACCTTGTAATTTGTGTATATTAGAAGCATCTGTGGTTTATTTCGTAATTTACATTATAACAGCGAACTAGTGTTAGTTTTACTTTTACCTAGTGTTAATTTTACTTTACAATTACTTAGATTAGTGTTAGTTTTACTTTACAATTACTTAGATTTATACAACCGTCCTACAAGGGAAAGTCAATTGGACGTATTAGTAGAATAAAATCATTATAATTCACGGATATAATTGCCAATTTAGACGTCAACTTTGATGTACTCCTCAGAAGAATTGTTTAAAGTGGTTTGTATACATTACTTTTGTTTAGATTGTAATGTAACATCACGCTTGTAATCCCCGAAGAGATAGACAGAAGAGTGTAGTATAATCCTACGTTCGACCAGTTACTCGTGTGTTTACGCCCGCCCTACTATGAAATAGGCATTGAGTCTATAATTGACGTGCGACGGGCATGAATCCAGACTCTGAGTCACTACTAGAACTCTCAAGATATCAAAATTCAATAACATCCCATTCAATAAAATTCAACCCGGGGATCGAACCCAAGACTTCTCGATCGGTAGTCGCGCTCACAACCACTCGACCAACGAGGCAGTCAACGTTGCATTCCATGAAAACCTGTATAATGACCATTAAATGTTCAATGCACTTGTTCACTTAAATGGCGATGTTAGGAACAGCTGGGTTAACTTCGGTTACCCATGAAACCTGTCATTGGGTACGAATTCAATTTTATTATCCAATTATTAGAAGTGCACATCTCAAGTCTCATCTCAAATCTTGGTCTTCCCAGGACTCCTAGTAATCAGAAATTCTTTGTGGAATAAATTTTTCAATGTTTTGTCACTGAGACTACGAGAAGGAGAAAGGAGGAAGAGAAAGCTACGTGTATCGAATCGAAACAACAATAAACTACCAACTTCAGACACAGGCTTTTGAGAATGCTGAAAATGTTAAAAAATCTTCGTGTCTTTTTGCCACTTCTTGCGAACTGAAAGACAATAATTCAAGTTCAGCTGCCTGCCGGAAGAAATAGTTTCAGCGGCAATGGTCTCTACAAGGAACAAAGCCAAATATCTGAGCAATATCACATATTGTTGGCATACTGTAATTATGTATTAATCACGGTATTCCACGTAGGCGATTAGACGAACTACTAAGCATACATCGCATTATCTTCCTGTGGTCTGTTCTGTAATCAACACTGTACGTACGGCGACAAATATACTACAACACAGGCAGACTAAAACGGGCTTTATTACGCTATACTTCAGTCGGATTTTGCGTGCGTTTGTATCTACGTCAACTGATACACATACGAATTTAGACATTATGCGAACGGCAGAGAGGTCAATTTACCGTCCACAAGTGGAAGCGAAGTTGGTTCATGTAACGCACGTGCGTATACCCAGGGGAGGTTTGGCATAGGATCTTTATTAAACAAAGTGGTGGGAGGCGGACTGACAAGTTTCGCTCAGGCAACATCACTTTACCTAGTTTACGTATCACTCAAAAGGGTGAGCGTGAAAGGTGGATTTGCTGCTGTCGAAACATTTGGTAAATGATTTTGAACCTTATAACAATGTGATACGAGTTCAGTGTGCCTAATGCAGATGTAAGGAAAGTTTGTAATAAAATTGAAATAGCACCCAAGGAATGTAACAGTGTTATCTTCCTCTCACTCATTCATTTACAAATTTAATCGTTATGGATGACTGATTACGTTGAAATAGACAAACGACGAAATCTAAACTCTAAATATGTTCATTTTCCATCTCCGACCATACAATTAAATTCAGTAATATAATAAAATTCATCATGAATATTTATAAAACATTTTCCAAGCCCGGGTGGATTTGAAGATGCGAGTACTATTGGGTAAAATGGAATTGAGACTGAGTCGGTGAAAATTCTGGTATTGAAATATTAGATCTTTGTGATATAGGTATTAATAGTATAACTGGAGAAACACAGAAACGTACTAAACTTGTCTGCCTGCCCCTTCGGGAAAACACAAGGGGAATATTGTAGCAATCTTTGTTAAAGTCAATATTCTCCTCTAGTCAGCTATATCAGATTGCAACAGCTTATAATATTATGATGTCGAGTGTGAAAGCAAATGCTTTTTTTATTTGGGAAGAAAGGAGTCAGCGGCCACAATGGCGATCAACGGTACGTTTGCAGGACGCTTAAAATAGTATTTTGTGTCTGCTAAGTCCTTGATAGTGATTAAATACCCTAACCTAAAATTATATATATGTACATCAGTTGAATAGTTTATATCAATACAATTATTTGTTATATACACTCTACTTTATTAAGACTCTTTACGTACAACGATGTTGATTAATTTAGAAGTGGCGAACATTAATTTGTGAGGATAGGAAATCCTTGCTCTCTGCCTACCCTTATGCGAAATTGTTGTGACGTAATAAATCCAAAACAATGTAATGAAAAAGTGTTATGTATCTGTATTTTATATTTATGAATGTAATAGCATTATGAACGCGCTCAAATAATTAGTAGCTAAGATGCGCGAAGCTGAACCAAGCGTTCCTAGAGAGAGCCCATATATGTAATTTCTTCTCCAAAAGAATGCTAAAATATGCCTGACCTATTTAAGCATATTCGACCGAGCGCCGTAAAGACCGAACCTATCCCCAGCCCAGCGATATTTCGGATCTCAATAGGCAATATATCTATGCGAGAAAATTTTGCCAAATTTAGATACTTTTATTATTTTCTAAGAACTGCTAACTTAACTGTTTCATATTCGGATTTATTGTCATTCATACTTTTATCGTCTCAGTTCTGGACATTGGTTTTATAGGCACATTTTTGGGTCAAAGGGGTTACATACGTACGGTAACTTGGGAGATCATTTCCATACTATAATACAATAATTTAATGTTTCATTCAATTCTATATTAACAGCAATGTTTCAAATTTAGAGACGTATTATTTTCAATGTGTTAAAAATATCGTGGGAAGCTTTAAGAATGACTTTTTACATATTAATATAGATACTCTAAGTAGATTATTGATGATAGCACCAGTGACTTCTATTAGAGATCTTGTCTTTGCTCAGTTAAGGACTAACGGAAAGTCAAAACTCAAGTTTTTGTGAACGAGGTACATATGTGTCTGGATTTGAACCTAGAAGTACCTGTAATTCAACTCGAGGCTGAATTCAAAACTACAGGCGAAATACTTTTTAAAAATCTAATGTAAATCATATAATAACTTAAAAGTAGGTAAATAAAGACTTATCCTCTGGGTTTCTTCTCTAAGTATAGCAGCTATACTGGTAATGTATACTTATACACATTTAGCTGGTAAAAGGATAGATTTATTTTAATATTATTTAAATATGCCTTAAGGATTCATGTTTTATACGTTTATGAAAAGAGTGATTCATGTAGAAGAAGCATATAGTTTTATAAGATATTTAGCACTTGATGCTCTCTGCCTACGCCGTACAGAACTTCGCCCGATGATATAATAATTTAGGTTTTAACGTTAATTGCATGCATTTTACCTCAATGTGAAATAAATATTTTGAATTGCACTGAAGGTGCTTGAATTATTGCCGTCTGCACCAGAATATTATTGGCCGATATATATTCAATAATTTCAATTTATCGACGTATTTAATAATCCAGGAATTAATTAATCAATTTAATAATGACTAATAACTGTAGAAGAGGAGAAGAGGAGAACAAGGAGGAGGAGATCTTTGTTAGTACTGTAGCCGTTGAACAAGCTTTTCGCCTGTCTACTACTACGTATAACAATACTTACCTGACAATATGTATTTTAACGATTCTAATAAGGTTAATTTTGTAAAGTACTTTTCATCAACATTCATATAGCATACATATTTTCCGTCTAATAAGTATTTTATAATATACATGCATAGCAGTGGTAGCCTAGTGGTTAAGAATTCAGCCTCTCATTCCGGGGGTCCTGGGTTCGAATCCATGGCGCGCACC
>DWEE01003165.1:0-10746 GCA_018245755.1 Parelbella macleannani
GTCTTGTATGCTGCTGATATTCGTGTAGTAACTCGAAAAAAAAAGCGCTACTAATGGCCTTTACACACATATGTATATCGCATACACACGTCCTCCGGCGTAATGCTTAATAATGTGTAAATACTTGCACTAAAAGTATTGGGTTTTATTAGATCTAGAAAAAAGTTTGCGTCACCATATATCTACGTGTGATAAATAAGCCACAATTATGCATTAATTTATTGATAATTAAGATGTCATGTACGTTTATTATTTTTAAGGCATAACATATTAATCCTTACGGACGAAACTTGTTTAATTTCATCAAAATAAGCCTTTTTTGTCTTGTACAGCGTGTTATTTGTACGTATATTGCTAAGTATTGCTTTTATTCGATGATATTGCTTTTTACTCGTGTTCTAAAATATACGAGTATATGTACATATGTATATAAAAAACTTTGTTGTCATGTTCAGATGTTTCCTGATAAATATAAAATATTGAAATGACTCGGAAAATACATAGAAATGAGAAAAAACAGAAATATCTTGAAATCTCGAGAATATTAAAGTGGCAATTAAGTAAATAATTAAGAAGTCATTATGATAACGTTGCTGACATACTCCGTTGCTGCATCTTACAGGGGGATCAAGCCCTGCGGTACACGGTTCGGACGTGACCTCAAATTCCAGCAACAAACCAAACGTGAATGGAAATAACCTCTATTTTGGTAGTCTGTGACGCACTCTCCCTTCTCGTGAGGTGTGTTAACTAAAATGTAAAATATGACTAAAAAGGTTGTCAATGATGAAGTACCTATTATAAATTTTATATCTATGGTTCCTTTTAATTATACACGAGTAAAATTAATCATGTCTAATAATGTAAATGACTGTCAAAGTACGTCAAAAATCCCATTAGATACAATTATTAATTATACAATGATTAATGCCCCCGCTCTGACCTCCAATTACAAAAAACTAAGTGTACTCTTAATAGGAAAACCTTTCTTACATTGCCAGACTGCTCCCGCTTGCTGGTTCACAATAGAACATGTAGCAAAACTTACTTGTATAATTAACGCAGTGTTCGTACAATTGAATGCTGTCAACAAGAGGGTCTATTTTAAAGATTCTGTATCGGACGATTAAGTTCAATTGGAAGTTTCCCGTTTCGCTGAAGCTATTTGCCGAGTTCGCCGCTCCGGTTTGCGTTTTAAGTACTTTAGTTATTGTTGTTTAACGCCTGCTACCGAAGCTGTATATCAAATGATATTCTCCTGAGAAATTTGTTCAAATATGTATTATGTAATGATGTCGCGTTAATTTCTGACTACCAATAATATTTGGCTAGATTCTTGCTTTGTTTGTTCTTGGTTTTACTCTGTAAGATGTTTAAATTGTTTTATTTAATTGACTTGCAATAAACATGCAATCAAAAATTGTTTTAATTATCAAGCCTTTTATTGTTCCTCTGCTGGGCGAGGGTCTCCTCTCAGAATGAGAGAGGTTAAACCATTTATTCTTGCGCCAGTCTTAAGTGCGTGATCAGACTTTACATGCATTAGAGAACTTTAGGTGAACTCCGTTGCTTGCAGGTTTCCTCTCTATGTCTTCGTTAATCGTTACAGCATGTCATATTTAATGGGGTGTCAGAAGTCTCCGAAACGAGCGTGTTTGAATAATGAAATAGTTGAATGTTACAGAAATTAAGATGTTTGGCACTACCTGCTCTCTGTCTACCCTGTCTGTGCCCTGGCACGGTTATATAATGTTATGTAATAATTATTTAAATATTAATAAAAAAAAAGATAAATATAAGGCCATATACATACCACAATGCGGTTGAACGGTCAATCAGTGTTCTAAAATAGTAAGGAACAATAGTAATGAAGATATACCAGTACCTATATTTAGTAGGTATGTAAATATTTTTATGTAATCATAATTTATATAAATATTCTAAAAACTATTCATAGATAACCTTTCGGGCCAGGTATATGTATGTATATAGTCGATTGTGATTGAACAATCAATAAGTGTTCTAAAATCCTGTAGAACAATAATAATAAAAATAAATATATTTAATGAAAAAAAACACGATATATAAATAGAGAACGAAAGTCGTTAAACATTTTATCGAATCAAGGCATTAAATCGCGGATAATCCCGCGGATGCGGTTTGCGTCCAATTGCAATCAATAAACGTCGTGTTAGGATTTAATTGGAAAAGTTACAATCCGACCGAGTCCGCTAAATGGAATACCTATCTTTGTGTCGATAATATATTTCCATTGTTATCTGGAATGCTATTTCTATTACAATGAATTAGAAAATGGCCGGTATATTGATATACTCGTATAAGGTATAAAATATTTATTACTTTAAACTGACAAAGAGAGCTGAGCGAAATGTAAAAGTAATTCATGATTATCGCAAAAAGATTCGTTCAGTCCTATTAATACGATATTATATCTTGCAGAGTTTATTGCTTTATACGTACAAAAAAATTACGGAAGTTTTAGAAGGACTATTAAACGTTTGTCTTTTAGATATAGATGTTATATTATTGTTTTGATAGTTTTCTTGTAGATTACACCGTGGATTTAATTATAAACGACATGACTGTGCGGCTTGTCATGTTTATTTTGACACGTGTATTTGATATGAATATCCGCAAATTATTGCTATGACAGAAATAGCTGTAAATTGTTGCTTGTTGTATTATTTGCAGTATAAAATAGATTTAAATTTGAATTAGTCGGATGTTAATTTGACTATGCTTGCTATTAGTCGCATGCTAATTGTATGCCAAATAAAATTATCATAATATGCTAATTGGTTCTAAGTAGTAGATACTATAATTATGCTTATTAAAATAGGAAAAGAATCAGTCGCATTAGGTGTTTGCTCGTATCATTTTCTATGCAGTAGGTATAATTCGATTTAGAATCAAATAGCCAGTGCTTTCAATAGCGGAGCGGCGCCGGTAACGATTGAACTCGCTGGTGCATTTTGCAACAAGCCCAGTTTTATTCGGAGCGAAACTAATATTTCACACGGGCATACGATTTATCTAAATCCACTGTATCCGCTGTGAATAGTTCGTTAGGATTTAAGGGCCTTTTATTCAACATACAAACTCTTGCGTTTCAATTTAGTTGTGCCAGTTAATAATTAAAAGTCCTTCCATTCACGGCGCGATTTGTTGAATGCGGAATTCAATCACGATTTTATTTATCATGTTTTATAAGTGTTATGTACAGCGTTAGGGTTTAGTTATTTTTTCTGGTATACCTGTTAAGGATAAACATTCAGGTTTTCACACTCTTCCAAAGCAAAATAATTAGTCGTGCTCACATCCCTGAAATCTCGGTAGGAAGAAACTTACCTATGTAATTGTTATTGCAAGAACATTCCTGATTTTCTCGGAAAATTATAAAAACTGGTTCAATCTCGTTAGGAACCAAAACTAGGAAATTAAAATCTTTGTTTGTGCTAATTGTAAGTTCTTCAGGCAAAATACTCGCTTAGATAGCTAAAGTTCCTCATTAAGAAATAATTTTATTTTCTACGAGTAATACACTTTTACATTTTAAATTACCCCCAGCAAAGTAAGTGTGATTGACTGTTAGTAATATACTCGTAGATACATTAGGTATATGGTCTTTTGTATTGAGCGTCTCTAAATTCAATCAATTATGTATATATAATTATATTCATATATTTGTACATATACCTATATGTTTCGAATTTAGTAGTTCTTTAAAGATACCCATTTCAAGCTATATGGCGTACAAACTTGCAACAGGTGACCCATACGTTACTGATTTTAAGCTACTTTCAACGTAAACCTCTATAAAGGACATTGTGTACACGAAAGTAAAATTACCTTAGCACTTTTATTAAAAACTAGTTCGGCACTTTAAAGAGATTCCTTTCGACAGTTAGTTTTATGTTTTGAAAAAACATTACAATTTACTTGACTTTAGTAACATTGCAGATGGAATATATATTTGGTGCATTGATTTTTTAATATATTTGAAGGGCAACAATTTCAGTCCTGGCGACGCTTATGAGGTAGAATAAATATTTATCTAGCCTATGATAAAAGATGTTCTATTTCAAGCTGCCGTTTACCTTTATTAGTTTGCGGCCAAAACTTTGCGAATACCATTTGTAGTATGCTGACACACTGACCCTGTTCCGTTGACTATTCATAGCAGAGGGTCGCTCCTTTGAGCTTAGAGAAGTTTGTAAGACGAAGGCTTTTAGAAACATCTGAGTGATGTGATTTGAATATTTCTGAGTCGTAATACACATTCTTTTCCTTGTTACGGTAAGCTTAGGTAGTCATTAAAACAAGATGGTTTCAAAATTAATTTTTTACATTAGAAATTGTCGTATGAAGGATTTAAGATGTATCTGTAGTCTTATTTGTGAGTACCTACATACATGTTCTTTAGTGAACTACACTTTTCGCCAACTTTATATGTAAATATAAGATGTCGGATGACCGCGACATCAATTGACGATATCGTTTTACAAAAATAGTAAACAATTAACGGAAAGATATAGTTTTATTTTATTGTTTTCCCATTAATACCGGTAAATAAAATATTATATACATATTTTCGCTTTGATGCATTTTTAAGTACGTCTGTTGTGTTTCATAAAAAATAGTAACATTAATTGCAATTAAATGTTGATTGTATAAAACAATAGTAACTTATTTTATACATTCAACTTTTAATTGTAATCTGAATAAGGCTATCTTCGAAAATATTATTCGAATTTTTTCGTGACCAACGGTTTAATGAACCCTTTCTTAGTCCTTAGTGGTTCCAGGACTACTCGGACAATAGTATTTAAGCCCTGCCTTGATTATTTAACTATAATAATAGTTTCTCATAAATCCCGTTCATAAACTACAATTGTATATTGAATTGTTTATCTTTTCGTCCTATTTATATAAAATAACAGGTTTGTATGGGTCTATAATAATTTTCAGTATTTACTCAAACTGGCTTATTACGAATATTACAATAAAGACATCAGGTGCCGGTTTATAAAGACGCAAATATTTTCCACAATTCTATCCTTTATTTACCATAAGGGCTTGTTATTTTACAGGAAATAACATCAGTCTTCGAACAAAACGAAATACGATCCCAATTTTACGTCGGATTGTCAGGGATTTTACGGATGTGGTTCCATATAAATACGCAGCTTACAAATATCTGAAAGAGCAGTAGTTGGACTTGTTATTTTTTAGTTTGATAGTTTCATCATATTATATTTTAAAATGCTATCTCATTTTATAATTATCATGAATATTTTGCACATCATTTTACTATACAAACGGGTGTGGGTTTGATTCCCGAATCGGAATAAATTTTAGATACGAATCGGGATCTGATTCTAAACTGGTTCCATTTTGCACGTAAATTAGCACGAAATTATATTTTAAAGAAACTGAACGTTTTATGAAAACTTCATGCCAATTTAATAGTGTCGTCACCATTAATCTCTTCCTTTTTTCTCTGTAGAAGCGAGTCTCCTGTCAGAATGGGGAAGGTCCAGGCTTGTATCCTGTTGGTCTGCACTGCACTGTTGGTTCGCAAATTTTTTAGCACCCTAGAGAACATTATAAGATTTTTCGACATGTATTTACTTTTACGGTTATACTAATAGACATTTTCTTCCCTAAAATAATAAAACTTCGTCAAACGAAATGAGGGCGCTGGGGAATCGACCCCGGAATAGCCGGTTAAAATAAAAACCATTACGCTCTTACAGCCTTTAGATAACAACATATTAACAAGGAAATTGTATAAAAATCTAATTCTGATAGAACTTGTGGAAGTTATAGCATAATCTGGGCCTGGAATAAAAAATATTTAGACGAACATAATATGTACATCTATGTTCAATTTTCGTGGCAGTACTACGATATTTATTACGCTATATTTTTACGTAACAGAATGGTAGATAATATTATCGTTGCCACTGTTTCTCTTATTGATTATTACCGTGTAACTGTTATGTACAATACGTCATAAAATATGGCTATTCAGGCATGAAATTAAACAGCTTGCACTAAGTTGTTAATCGTCTGGACTCGTGCCAGGGCCCAATTTGAAGAAATTGCTGACGAGTCCGCTAATTTCTGGCAGACTAGACTAATTGAATACGGCGCCTTTCGAATCGCATGCCGATTAAAAAAACTGCAAAACTATCAACTTCGCAAATGAAATTTTAACACGCCAGCTACTTGGACGCGAGTGCGCACGGATGCGAGGCACTCCTCGTTTTTATATTCGCAATACGACCTGATTCATTCATGAATCCTTTTAAAGTCCGCTCTCCTTGATTGTGCATTTGTTGGATTTCCTTTTCCGATACGTCTGGTAGAAACGCCAAATAGGCACTGAATGTGACTTGCTTTTATTTGTCAATGAGTAAACGCTAGTATATAGTTGCATAATTATGTTACCGCCTCTTATAGTAATGTTACAAAAAACACAAGGGAAAGCTGAAGAAATGTTTCACATGGATGAAATAATGTGCTTAAAGTTTGACTAAAATCAACAAGTCGCTTACATTAAAATAAAATTACCTTAATAGCTCCTTATAACGGGCACAATATCCGTTCAATTAAGTCATAAGCATTTGACAACCCGAGAACAGGGCGCGATGGCACTCATTGGGGGGAGGCCTATGTCCAGCAGCGGGCTGAGGTAGGCTGATGATATGCATTTACAAAATAATTTCCTTAAAAACCTGGAAAATGAAACCCCAGTCTACGCTAGCATTTGTTAATCTTCGTGCCCGTTTCATGCTCTTATAAGAACTATTATAAAAATAATTTGAACGAGAACGCTATCGATTCATCTGGAACTGGAACTTTCCATTAGCTCAATTTAAAACTCGCAAAGTTAATAAGTACATCTGGTAGAGTTTTCCTGGTATTTAATTGAAATAACCTAATTTTTTCGAACCGAATTAACAGACTTTTAAAAAAGTTACTTAAGAAAAATGCAAGCGACACGTCCACTTTTTTCCCATTAATATGAGCTTATTGCATTCAGCAGTATTTTGCTTTCATAAATGAAATAAGCGGATTTTAACTGTTAACCAATATATATTTTTCATAGATACGACACGTTTGGCTTGCTACCTTCTCAAAATAAGTTTATGAGACATTCAATGTGATATTAATCAATGTTATTTCCAACAATTCACACTGGAGGACCATGGTACAGTAACTATAACCCAAGCCCATCACTGCGGAGAGAAACCCGAAATATGGATAGTTCTTTATCGTCATGGACTCTTGTGCCTTACACTTTAAGAGACGGGTCTCCTTTCAGAATAAAGGTTAAAATATATAGAGTACCATGCTGGTCAAGTGGGGGCCGTCAGATTTATAAACTTAATGAAAATCACGGTCGTTTTCTAAGGAATGACTGTTTCATCGGTATTTTACTTCTAATAGGTAGCATAAAAAGAGGAAAAGCTGCAGGGATAAAGTCTCAGTATTATTGAAATGAGTTGTCAAACGGCAAGTTATCGGTATAATCAGTAAATTCGTTAAATGTATAAGTCTGATAGGAGAATAAACTTTCATAAGATACTTGACCTCTTATATCAATATCAGCACATTCTAATCTTCAACTTTACCTTATCAAAGAGCAAAAGCACTTAAACAGGAAGAATAGAGGGGCTTGGCAGATGATAATCATTTCCGTGCCATTTGATTTAATCGTTTTTAAATTAATGTTAAGACAAGTATCAAATTTGATGCGGAATATTAACCGATAAAAAATATTACGTACTACTATGTGTGATCGTAATGTTCTGTTTAAAAATAAGTCGATTTTAAGATGACTATGATATCGGGACATTATGTTACAATTTCGATAAAGCAGTACCCCCGATACTTACCTGCGTTTCAATTTCAAAAATGCAACCTTCACTGTAACCGCTTCTCATGTCTTAACGCTTAATCATCATACTTAATATCTTCCGGTCTTTTTGCCTCTGTTCTAACTACCCGTTTGTGATTTATCATCTGTAAAAGTAACAACTTTTCTTAAAGCAAACATGATCACATAATTGCAATTTGTAAATTTCAAATTGATTGCACAGTTGTAAATTTTATATATAAAAATTTAATATTTTTATATAATTTATTGTGGGGATTAAAATGTAAGCTTTATATGTCCTCGTGTAGGTATCGCTAGAGCGAATTACATTGTACCTATATGAGAAGGCATACAGCTCATTAGGAAACACAGCACGTGTTAACGATATTTTTTGCGAATGCAGCAGATAACAGTTGTTTGAAATACTCGGAACAAAGGAATTTATATTATATAAAATGTTTTCATGGTTTTGATCTAAATATAGTGTGAATAATTGTACAGAATACAACATGGTGCTACGATCCAGACTTCCATTTGTACCCTATGAAGAAGACAAAATAAAAAAAGTGAGTAGTAAAATAAAAATTGTTATTAAACTATTTTCGAAACTTTTAAACTTAAAATATTTCGTACAATTTAATTCTGTAATAAATTAAAAAAAAAGGTTTAAGAAAACAAATTATTTGTAAATATAGAAGCCGATGGAAACGAAAATTTCAGTAAAAGTATGTCTACTTATTATGAAAACTTAACTTACTATGAAACACATATGTATTCGTATATGACAACCATTCTCATCTGTAAGCTGTAATCTAACGCTGGGTATATACCTAGCGTTAGATTTTTTGCCTCGTTGCAGCGCTCTCCACCGCAAACGTGTCTGCAATTACAGGATATATCAGTATAATAGTTACCATACGAAGATATAAACCACACCAATAGGTTTTAAAAGTTACTAAAAGTAAAATGTAGGAAAAGATAAAGTGGAATGTAAGTGACAATTAATTTTCTCGTTTCAATTAGTAATACTTCTTGTAGGTATTTTTGGGAATTCATTAAATTAGATTGTAAAATGTTATCTGTTTTTGTGTGGTATTCCATTTTATGTTATTGCTTAAATTAAACTCTTACACTTAAATTGAATCTAAATCTAAATATAGTAAATTTAACGTATTCGTTTTATTCGGAAAATCATTCAGAGCATTGGAACCTTTAATTAATAATTTCTGACTCAATCGCAATTGAGAGGTTGCAAAGTCAATAGGAATGGACAACATGGGAGCTTAATCCATTGGTACAAGTCATAAGAATAAGCGGTTTTAATATCAGTACCGATGATTTTAAAAATATTATTAATATTAACTTGATATACATACATGTCAGATTTGATATTCTGTTTTGGGCGTTTCCATTTTGCTGCTGTTTACTAACTGATAATTAAAAAAAACACACCTTTGTAATCTCCGAAACGGTAGGCAGACAATAAACAACACTAATGAGTGCATCGACGTTAATAATAAATACTGAGTTGTTATTGTTTTTTTTGTTTATGTTTAAGTGACATTCAAATGACTTTTGTTGATGATAATATCACTTTGTCTATTTAGAATGCTTTATCAAAGCTTACCAGAATAGAATAAAAAATGAAATATTGTGTGAAATCTGTTAAGGACGGTGGGTAATATGTAGTATGGACTGGTAATATATAATTCCTCAATAATTTTATATATTCTGGTGCTTAATGCGAGTAACATTTTAATGTATTCAACAGAATGCAGGGAAATAAACTGTTTTTTCTTTTTACGTAATTACAATTTTTTCAGTCATAAAGTTAATAGTTATTGCAATGAAATAAAAAAAAATCTTAGGTATAGTAGCTATTCACATTAGGTACATAAATTATATACAAATACAAACATTTCATGAATCTGAAGACTGAGTGTATTGCTCACTGTAAATTTTTCGAACTGGAGCTTTCTAATACAAAGAAACTTAAGCTTAAAGACACAAGTTACAGCTTTAGAACTATGTAGTTGTCATTCCTAATAGCTGCAGAACTTTGTACATATCATTTCACATATTAGTTTTACTAACTTAACAGACAGTATTAAAGATGATGGATTAGAAGTGTCTTATATAGTGCGTGTGTAGTTTACTCATATATAATCAGTTACAAGTGTCGGGTTCCGTGTACCGGTTATCAGATGCGAGTTAGCCGACCATTGCACATGTACGGATGGCTCAAGGGAGACGCGTTAAATTCATCTAACAAACAGTGTTTTGATGTTTGTATCTCTACCGGCTACTGTGACGAGTTAAGGAGTAACATTGTTAGAGAAAGAATACAACTTAAGGCGGGTTTGTTTTCTTTTCTTTTATTATATGCTTATAAATTTTCTCAAAAGATCTTACTTTACCTTTCAACAAAGCGTCAAGGAAAACAATTTTGATAGGCAGCGGATAAGCCGGCCCGGACAACAGTGTCCATCAACGTTTGTTTTAATGTACGAAATCCATAAAGATGTGGATATTATTCACAGCTATTTATATTTCACTACTAAGCATAGTATATTAGCGCGATACGACTTTAAGAAGTCCGTTAGAAGCTTCTATTTACTTAAGCTTCTATTACACCCACACTATTAACTTGTCATCGGCCACTGCTGGACATAGGCCTCTCCAATGGCACTCCACTGAGTTCGATCTTCTGCTCAAATTGTATAAATGCATCGAAATACTCGGAAGTGCTTCAAATATTATTTGATACTAGCTGTGCCCGCGACTTCGTCCGCGTGGAATAGTTATTTTGGGCATCATTTATTTTTGCAAACAACCTCCTC
>DWEE01003166.1:0-10745 GCA_018245755.1 Parelbella macleannani
CCCGACCCGGGATTTGAACCCAGGACCTCCCGATCGGCAGTCGCGCTTGCACCCGCTCGACCAACGAGGCAGTCAACCGTATATCATATTAATCGAGAATACGACGATCTACGAAGTTATTGTCATTCGCATAATTAAAAAGTGAAATAAACGTCGGCTGAGCTCTCAGAATGTCCGACTAAATTGATTAACGGTATCATTTTATTGCATGACGCTGTCCACGTAAGCAAATGTGCCGTGCGAATGCACTGTCGATAATAATCATTATAAATTGGATTTATTTATAAAGCTATTATTATATAGTCACGCCGCGTCCCTTACGTGGTAGGCTAAGAGCACTGATTGCCAAATATAGCGATCGTCGCATACCTAATGTGCTTTTTAACATTCATCACTTTCAAACAACTCTCATCAATTAATGTTTTACAAAGATACATATATCATAGACATATACATATATCATCACGTCAGGGTTCTTACGGGGTAGGTAAAGAGCATCAATTGTCAACTACCCATATCTGCCTTGCAAACCTGCTGCGCGTCTTCTACATAACATGGTGTATCATTATTTCTAATATCTGGTTATTGCGGTACGAGTATTGTGTTCCGCGATAGGCGGAAGGACGACGGTCAAGTAGTGTTCGGATGACACTTATTATGAGTAGTGTTCTTTTCATACGTAGTTCGATATGTTGTACTGGGTTGAGACATGTCTGTGCTGAACATTTGCCTAATTATAAATGAAATACTCGTTTCCGTTAAATTCTTGTTTATGCATTGCAATGACGATACCTGAATGAATGCACCTACACTTCTTTAAATAAATACTCTTCTATTTTTTATCTACTAAAAAAGTGTAGGTACTACACATTTCTGACTACCCTTTCGTGAATTTCAAGCGTGGTATAATTATTTTTTAAAATACATATATTAAGTGTAATAATGAACGCTAAAACCTGCCGTCGACATTTTCACCCAATACAAGACTGTTCTCGTCTGTCTTCCCGACTGTGTTCGGTGTTTATGGGGTGAGTTGTGGGTATTAGTCTATTCTGGTGTTATGCATTGGTTGTAAATGGATGTACGTATAGTTTATTAAGTTTATGTCGGATGGGGGGTCTGTTTACGCTGGCTCATGAGATACTCACCCGCCGTGGAGCACGCGACGCAAGCGGCCAGCGCGAGCAGCGCCCCCGCCGCGCGCCTCCGATCCATCTGCCGCCGTCCGTCTGCAACAATTCGCAATAAATCATTTCCCGTACACCCGCGTCTATCTCTTTATTTATAGATTTTTACTATTCAAGTAACAATACAATATATGTGTACAAATATGCAGCGCAGATTAATATGTCGTGCAGGAATTTTATAATCTTCTCTGAAATAATGGACTAAGTGGTATTAATTTCAAGTTTCGCCATAAACTAGGTAAGACTAGCTAGCAGAGAGGGCCCATAGACAATATTTTAACTTGTATAATCATATATACAAGCGATAAATCCAAAAAATACTATGAATGCTGTTTCAACTTGTTTAGCGTTCATTACAACTGTAGAACTAAATATTCAAAATAGTCTTACTTAATTGAAGTTTTATTATATGTAGGTATGTATGTATGTATATATTTACATCACCATCAATCCAGAGTAATTTAGTCATCCACTTTTATAATAACATACGAAAATATTACAGACGTACAATACAGTAATGTATTTTGTAAGCAAAAGCATCTACGGAATTAGGCTATTATAACGCAAGGCATAACTGCGGGGTTGTTAACGTTGTTGCGTGTTCCGGAGAAGTTTGAAGAGGCATTGTGCGAACCGGGCTGCCGTTACCGCCCGGCCGCGAGAGCCGGCGAGCATATTAAAACAGTTCCCGCCAAATGGGTTCAGTTATGAAGTGAGCTTATTAACTTTTAAAGAAAAACTTTTGTTAACGTTCGAGCGGGAAACGTTTTGTGCCCTAGAGCTTGTGTGTACGCACGAATGCTGTGTATGGTTGTAAACGGAGAATGTTATAAATAGACGTGTAACGGCAGGCAGGGGCGACACTGGGAATATGTGTCGTGAAAGTAAGCATTGAGGACGCGTGCTCGAGTGGAGGGAGCCCCGAGGGGCGCGCCGCGTGCACCCCCGCTAACACGAGATCCGCACACATTCTTATACCAATGAGTTGTTTTATAAAAGCCGGATACATGCGTACAGACCCATTGTTGGCACTTTCGCGCTTCCCCCGTTGTTTTAGGGAGAGGACAGAGAGGAGTTTTGTATCAAATCCGCAAATTCAATAGCATATCATAGTAGATCAAAATAAAGTTGATGCAAAATATTAAAAAAAAAAACTATTTCTGCCAATAGTTTAAGTTTATCAGTTGTTTGTTATTCATTAAAATAACGCTGAAGCTTATAAACAAGTAATCGGATATGAACTGGAACGTGGCAGGCGATGCGAAGAGCAATTCCCGAAGGAGGCGGTATTATGCGCAGTTACTCTCTAAGCAGCCAACTTGTATTTATGGCTCGTATTGCAAGAGTCAATAACTACGGGGCAAATTATTGTAACTCCAACGTCCGTGCATACCTACAGCCGTATGACCGTGGGAACGGATTGATCCGCGCCCGTTGTTCTGCACATTCACGCATATTCTGGTGAACGCCTGCATGCATGCCTATGCATACTTTTCCATAATGTATGTATGTATATCGAATACACATTTTTCTTAATTATGTATTTACGTATTCGCATTCTAAGGGCTGAGAAAGAATTATTGCAAGCATTGAAATTGCAAAAAAATTAATAAAGTACTTCTGCAGGCTGTTATCAAAAGCTATTCCATTACAAAACTCAATCTATCGAAAGGAAAAAGACCGTCAATCGCGAGAGAGCAATGCGAATGTAACGCAGCTTCACATCTTATATAAATTATCATGTTATAATATTGGTAGATGTAAGTGGGGATCCCTCCGTCTAGACACTCCGCAAGTCACCTCAAGCGAGAGGGTGAGGGCGTGGACAATTCAGCACTGCGTACTTATTTACTTTACTAAAAACACCACCTGTTCCCGGCGTCGAGAGTTCTTCACGTTGTTATGTCGATAGCAGCTTCCGAGTTTTTCTTAGAGTATCTCTACTAGAGTATCTCTACTTCAAAATGATACAAATTATATAAAACGTGTTACGTTAGGTTTGTAAGATATTATTTTAAAAATTCTAATCTCGTTCTTAGGTAAGTTCGTGTTATACAATGTTCTCGTGTTCGAGACCCGTATCAATAATTTATGGACATAACCCGCCTTTGGGAACCAGCTCTGTAATGTATACAATAGCAGCCCACTTCCCAGATGTAATTTGGATTACCGTTTGCTGTAACGATATGTTGTCAAAAGTAACCGTTAGCTTTTCGTAATTAATTTTAAGAGCTTTTGAAAACTATAATTTCTTTTGAAACGATTAAAGTGGCTCTCGTGTGTGTGACTACGGGCGTTCTACGGCGCGCTACGCTCATTTGGTTTCCAATACATCACCATACGCATTCGGTCATCCAATTCAACAACCAAATGATTATTTATTGGCATTTTTCAGAAGAACCATTTTAAAGTTCACACTTTATAAGTACATGTTATTATAGTATTTGCTGCCTGTATCTCTTTATTTGTGTATATTACTTCAATGCTAATAATAATTAGATTAAATAAATGTATCATAACTTATCGTATCGTATCGACTTTAAAAAAGGATAATTAATAATTAATTACCCTTGAATTGAAACTCGAACTATGTTTATCACTAATTTACAGTTTTGTAAGGAAACAAACTACTAAAGATACAATTACGTTTTAGTCGAAAGATCAACAACATACAGAATGGGGTTGCAGATGCGAAACTAACGCAGTTATTGGTAATAATCAATAATAATAATATAATTGGCCCATTTGTCATTCCATTGTTGGAATATGGGTCTCCTCTCATATTGAGAGAGTTAAGGCCAAAGTCTGCCACGCTGGCCAAGTGTGGGTTGGCAGACTTCACACACTTTAGAATTATAATTTTTTTTATAAGTTCTAAGGAGTGCAGATTTCCTCACGATGTTTTCTTCACCGTTAGTAAATGACATTTAAACATAAAACGCGCTTTTGTAAAGAGGTGCGCCGTGTATTTGAACCCGGCAACCCCGGACTTAGAGGCTGAATTCTTAAACACTAGGCTATCACTGCTGCTTAGTTATTTGTAATTATCATTAATTTACCATAACAAAAGTATAAAACCATGCTTAAATAACGGAGCTACCCGCGCGACTGTCAAATGCGTCAATTTTTCGCTAAAATATTCATAAAAACAGATTGACAAGCAACATTCACTCCCCCGACCGACACGCACGCACGTAACGGGAACTAATGACTTTCCAATTTCAGTTGCGAATTTTTATAAAACGACCTTTTTGTTCTTTTCAATAAGCGAATATGCTTTATCTGCGTGTGTTTGCTACTGCAACTAGTGAAATATTTTGATTTATTTAAGACGAAGATATTATTGACAAAACAGGCGCTTGGATGGACCAGTATGAGCCGATTGGCTATGATCGGAAGGGCATTGGGCGATCGGTCGCGGCGGGTCGGTGGCCGGAGTCGCGTTCCGGGTGTCCGCGCCGCGATGTTGCCCAACACTTAATTTCGGTAACCCTGCAACCGCAGCGAGCATTGACACCAATTTCTTGAACATGAACATTTCACTCCTACAACTTAAAATTATGTGCTATAGTCTCAGTACCTAACAACGACTTCACAGAAAGACGATTTCACGGCAATGCACTAAGTAGGTGTAAACAAATGCCCTCGAAGATGAACTTAACAAAAAGCTGAACGAGCACTATCTTAAAAAATGACGTGTGCTAGAATCAGCAGACGAGATGAGAGCCGCGATGGCTGTTATGCTACTCGGCAAGGTGGCATCGAGCCAATCCCGCCTCCTTTACTTTGTGCTTACTGCAGCTTTTTATGATTTATGTTCGTTTCCATGCCCCTGCACGGTGACGTTAACATGTGAAGCAAATAAATCGTGTATGTAAAATTGAGTTAGAATAAGCGATTTCGATTAGCGCGTTCCCACATTGTAAGGCGGGCGGCGTGGTCGCACGCTACGCTCAGACATCCAGTGCGCGGCTGTTCGCACAATGCGCTCACGTACGCGACGCGCGATTATCAAGCGTCGTAAATTACGAGTGATTAGCATAGACGTCGTGGACATGGCGACACCGGGTTGTTATTAGATTCTGGCTACAAGCAACGCCACGTCGTTATTAGGCGATAATTGTAGCTAAAGTGTAGCGGTCGATTAACGGCAGACGTGGTAACGCGCGCACATACTAAACAGTTATGGCGACGACACGTAAATGTCACGCCCGGCTCATATACACGTCATATTACCATTTCACAACGATAATACTTAATTTATTGGCGTTATGTAGATACATTAAACACCTCTAAAGTGTAATGAAGAAAACAAAGTTGTAATTTGTCGGTGTCTTACAAATAATTTAATTTTATATTTATTTTAGCTAGAATTTTAGAATGCCCCGGTGCCATAAAACGATATAGTTTGTGATAAAGATAAAACACAGTTTCGATTTAGGCCAGTCTGGCCTAAATATGGAAGTAACATTACGTGACAAGGTTTGCATCTCCCAGGGAAGCGGGTGGAAGGCTGCGAGGAGAGCAAATATAGGTTTCCCTTGCGACTTATTCTCGGTCCGTTGACCTTTGCGAATTTTGTGTCAGTTGACGTAAATAATAAGCACTTTTATCTAAACTGCTCTTGAGATTTAGTAAACTCTTTTCTTATCTATGAGATACCGTTGCTTCGCTAACTATTAAAGTAAGTACTATATGAAATAAAAGTCAAGTAAATTAAAAGTTGAATATTTAGAAGAATTACCTTAGTTAATATCGATATAATTAATATTAGTTAATTCCAAAATAATCTTTCATGTTATTTTAGATTGTGTAATACTCTTCCAATGCGTTTTAAATCCCAAGTGTAGTTCAGTATCCTGGATAACAGGCGCCGCCATTCGTTTCGGTGTCCGAGTGTCCCACGCTCTACATTGACTCAATTAATTTGCAATAGATGTGTGGAGGCAGACGCGTGTCTGGTCGCTGCGCGGCGCTCGCCGGCCGCGGCGCGCTGTCGCTCCGCGCTCGCGCTCACGCACGTATACCGTATAACCAACGACGTCCGAATAATTTAGGTAAATCCGCACTAGACGCTCATCACCGTTACTCACGAACTTAAAATTCGTCTCGTGCATTCTTACGAATTATCTTATTTCCATGCTATTTCGTGATTTCGATTTATCTATACCACTCATACGTATGTACATATATATGTTATTCCTTGGAATTTCTCGGTCCTATTAAAATTTTGTTCGCATCTCGACTAAATTCTCATCGAAAATTCCGATTGAAAAACCGTATTTAGACAGTTACATTAAGGTATGCGTTCATGCATAAAAGATCGCATTTTGAAGCTCCTTAAGCAGGGCTCCCGAGTCTTAGCACCCTCTGTAAATAAACGGAGGTAGATAATTGAAATTTATTGCATATCAAAGTCGGAGCATGCTTATTCATAACGTTTATGACAACCGCACTATACTTGCTGTCATTTATTTGCATGGCTGTCATTCCGACGAGAGCGTGTTATATTGTCCATAAGTAATAAATATATGTTAATAACTTTATGTTACTTGCTGACGGGTTGAATATTTAATGTCAAAGGATTTCTTGAAAGCTTAAAGCTCGCATACAGAAAGATGGTAGTGTGTGTCGAAGAAAGCAACGGTGAGTCGCTGTTGCTAGGCACCCGATGAATTCTCGATTGTTGGTGCGGCCACGGCGCTCACACGACGAGCGTTGCCCCTGCGCGGGACTGCCCGCCGCGCGCCGAGCCACGCCGCGTGCTGGCCGACCACGCTCCAGCCGTGTTATACACCACTTGCATTACAGCTGTCACTCTCGACGCATTTTATTCTATTTTACTTTCACACCTCCCTCGGTAATTACGTTTAAAAATATCTCAACGAGCTATGCGTCAATATCAAGCTTACAGCTATTATATTTCAAGAATGTTACCTGTTGTTTCTTCACATAAAGATAACATAGTTAACAGTGATCAATTTAAATGTGAAATACCAGATAGGTAAATCCAAAGGGAACAGTAGTCGTTTACTATTTTACCCTATTTGTCATACATATAATAGTGTTAATATTGCAGTAGAAACGTATAAAGTAAAAATGTTTAAAAAAAAATTTTTGCAAGACATAATGAACAATCTAAAGTGCTTCTGGTCGTTATTTTGATATGGATAGTGCGGTATAAAATTAAATTAAACCCTATCGTTAGCATAAAATTCTATCGTTAGCAAAACCGAAAAGTTAATTTTAAAATCCGTTTGCATGGTGTAGGTACATTTTTTGTGTGTTTATCAATGACTCAAAGGTCTCTGATGACTCAAATACAATTCAGGATTTGCTAAATATTGAAACCATTACTTTATTACGTTACTATAAAACCACAGTTCGGTAAAATGTAAGATATAGCTACTATCGCGTCGGCAATATTTCGATGTAGTCTGGAATACCAGATATTAGAAAGATCGCTGACCCGTGGTTCTTCCAACGGGTGCATAAAGCGGCGACCTTTATATTGATATGCAATTACTTGACTCATAAACTTTAGTGCGTTTGAACGGACGCGGGAAATTTTGTCGAGTGAACAGTTACTTTTACCAGGAAGTGTGTGCATTTAACATGATGTATATTGACTTGTATTCGCAGCCATGTACGAATGTTACATGTCGAACTGTGTTTACGAGCGTCTGGCCGATAGGTAACCGCCCGGCCAGTCATTACCGGCCATATCTCTGTGTTAGGAATGAATGGCGAGTACTTACAAGCAACCGTCAGAGCTTAGCTTTTAACAAGCGAGCTAGGCACGTAGTGGATTTAGCTTCACAAACGTTTTCCGTTAACTATTTTACTGCCGCAAACATGCTTTACAACAAAATAATATGCCTTCAAACTTAATATGTTAAACATCCTATTGCTGGTCACATTATGGCTATATGTGGACGCGTAGGAATTCCTTAGTTCCTCGCAAAGAAACGACATTTTCTTAACATAGTCAAGTAGCAATCGCCTGTAATATGCACTATTGCATAGGCTGCGTGAGTTGCGTTGTTGCTTATTTATAGGTGACGGTGGTCGAAAAGGCTTTTTTTTAATTCCTAGGGCCAAATGACCAAAGCATAATCAACAAGCGTAGCGAAATCGTCTAGCATAGCTATCATTATGTTTATGCAGCAATCAATTAAACGGCGAAAGTGAAAAACAGACGTGGCTAACTAACTAGACGTGGCTAACTATTTTTGTAGCGAGTTCCCTTGAGTGAAACAATGATAAATTATAAAAGTACATACATATAGATGCAGGTTTTTGTATGGGAGTTGCATTATAAGTAACAGGTTCCCGAACAAAAAAGATATTAAACAGCCCAGACATGAAATATTTATACGTCGCATTATCATATTACACGGGAATCGTGGTTACCGCGCTTAGAAAATTATGCTCTTCGTTTTCACTCGGAAACCGCAGTAGATAATAAAAATATAAATTTTGCAGAACATATCCAGCTGAAAAAACGAACGAGAGGGAACATTGATTCGCGCTTCGCTGCCCTGAAGCTCCCTACGTGTTTTGTATCGAGTACTTGCAATCGAGACGAGATTGGCAATTATAGTCCCTTGACTTTTTAATGTTACATAGCTATAATCAATAATTACGTCACACTTGAATTTAATGCTTTACGGGCTACAAATGAAAGCTATAAATTTGATGTTTAATTATCCAGCGGCTTGTATTACTCGACTTGGACATGAGTGAGTACGCCGCCGGCAGTTAAAAGAGATCGTACCTTTTACGTATAAAACATTTAGAAAATGAAACGTTAATTATAGAATACACTTTTTTTAATACCATAGTACCTATACATGTATGTAATAGATTCAACGGTTTTTATAATTATTCTTGCTTCGAACATACTTTGATTAGTTTCTCTATGATTGCTGCCACTAACGTCGCTCGGTTTCTCAATTTCGCGCAGAATACAAAATCTTACCTAATTTGGAATTTACACATAATATGATATTAACGTAAGATAAATAGAGGTTACAATTTGGAAATTTTTTTGTTTAATGCAAGATCAAGGCCGACACAACAAGGTACAACGCAAATACTCTACAAGTGACTCAAAAGTTCATATCCATAAACTGTATATAATAAAGCAAATGAAAGAGCATTTGTACATAAAACTAGTGCTGAGTAGTTGTGTGCAAAAGTAGTGCGCTTAGAGCTATTGGGGGTCGATTTTTAACGAATTATCTTGAGGCCCCGAGCGACGGAGGTCGAGTTATGCGTGCAGCACCGACCCACATTTGAAGGATTACAAGTAGGTAGCTGCTGAGAAAATTTACCGCTAACATTGCCATATAAGCTGTATGAATTTTAGGTCGCTACGAGCATAGCATGCTCTTGCACCGACATCTGCGCAAATATTGATTTAGTAAGTCGGAGTCACAATGGCGGCGGCGCGCCCGCGACAGCGCAACCTGCCATTGTAATCACGAGGGCCATCGATGCCACGTCCATTTTTTTCTCTATCGCCTTTTATTAACTCATTTGATTTTATCTCGCGACACCGAGCGCACAAAAAAATTCGACCGCATCGCACATCGCAAATTGATCGACACCAATAGCGAAGTGGGGTAGTGTAATGTATGCCAAATGAAATACACTAAGCGCGACTTGTAAAATTATTATACGTATAAAATCACATGCAAAAACAAATATGTAGGTACATAAAAACTTAAGCAATCGACTCGAAACCACCAGAAAAATTTTAGCAAAACCCTGAATCGGACGAGTTTCATAATTCTAATAAGTATTCACAGAGTGTCGTTTGCAGCGAGGATCCCTGCGCGCTCGTTCCCTCAATAACCTCTCTTCTCGACTCTCATATCGAGTTTAATATCCAATAATCATAAAAGAGGGCCCGAGACCGGAAATTAGCTTGTTTTACTTATGCTTGCTTTATGCAACATGCCTTATTAATGGTGGTCGTGTACCGTTACGGAGATGCGGCAGTTTTGAGCCACTTACCGCATCGAGACGTGTATTTAATACGGGTAATATTGAGGAAACGTACTGACATGCCTACAATTACGAATAACTTCTGAAATAACCCTACGAACATCGAATATAATTATCATAGCAGTACACTGCCCGCGTTCCTAATTCCGCTGTACTTATATTTCTCGCACAAACAAGCTGCCTTTGTTATATTAACAAACAAATCGAGATAAGTGCTTCAATGAGCACAATTTAAATAATTAAGAATATAAACATTTATTAATCTATACTTCGTGCACATCTATTTTTTAAAATACCTCTTATTGGCTGAGTCAGAGCAGAAAAAAACGTTAGATTACGTCACTTTTTGCTATTGAAGCTCTTCACTCAGCATCACGCAGTCCTTTTTTCTAAATCTTTATGTTGAAGAGCAACGGTCGTGATTATCCCCAGCATCAAGATATTGAATGAATATATAGATATATGTATATACAATTGAAAATATTAACATTACTGGCATGAAAAAAAGCAACGTAAAAACCCTACGCTCCACCAAGGTGAAGACGC
>DWEE01003167.1:0-10745 GCA_018245755.1 Parelbella macleannani
GACCTAATGACTGCCAGTGATGAGGCAGTCAGCGTGGCAAAATTCTAGGCTAAAACCATTTAAGGACTTATTATAAAATGTGTTTGTCATCGACACGCTAAGAATAAGTTACTCTCTTTGTTAGTTTTGATAATTAGCTCGTAACTCATACCTAACCCCTGTTATTATTAGCGAGAGGTTAGAATCAATATTGTTACTGTTAAAGTGAAGGAAGCTCGCCTTGTTTATTTGTCACGTTTTTACAAGAGAAGCACTTAATTGATTTAGTTGAAATGTAGTAGGTATAGAACAAGCTCGAACTCTTAAGATCTTCTAAATTTAAATATGCTGCATACATAGATTTTATTTTTTCTAATAAATCCATGAAAGTTTAATATAAGATGTTGCATATAGTGTTAAAATTATTCAGGTTCCAGTGTGAACGAAGTTGCGGGCAACAGCCTATTCCTTAAAACTTAATAGGCTGAGGTAATATCTCACCAACTAACTAATGGGAACCAAATTACACTTATTCAGGCAACATTTTCGTACGCGCCACCGTCAGCAAAAGCGTTAAAAACGTTCGCTCGCGAGCACTGTTGCTAATTAGAGACTAGATAATAGTCTTATATAGAGTAAATACATATAATTAATTAGACGTTACAAAAGCGAGGACTAGTTAAAATACATGGCAGGTATAAAAAATGTGTCCGAAAAAAAAAACGAACGATAAAATTCTCATCTAATTTAAGTAAATGGGCGAATGCCGGCATATTTGTAAGTAGGGATTCGTCCTCTCGGGCAAACAACGTTTATCTACAGCACATTGGGCTAATGACTGGGGGAGGAAGAATGAAAAGTACGCATTATTTTAATTATTAAAGAAATGTTGGAACTCGGAACAGCTCGTATATATTTGGCTGGGGTTAATGGACGCGTTAGACTACAATGCGTCGTTAACTTGTTTGGTTTTGATGGGCGTTAGGCGTTATATTATTAACAGATGTGGAATGTACATGAAAGTTATGTAAGGTGCTCATATAAATGAGATAAATAAAAAAACACAAATGTTATTTTAGCACTAAGCTTTTATTTAAATAGTAAGCTTAAGCTCGGATATTTGCGTCACTCAATCAATCCATCAGTCTACGCTGCTTCTATTTACCCATCCAGTAATACATATTTGCACACTTTGCTTTAGAATTCGCGGCTATCATTAAAATAGCATCATCATTATTTCAAATAAATGATTACACTGTGGATTACTTGCCGTTAACTAAGAAGTTGCAAGCTATGTGGAATCATCGCTACTGTAACCTGCCCATTAGGTACTAAATAAACATAACAAAGTGAGTTTAACTGTGTTAGCACCGCTCCACCCGCCCGTCAACAATGCCGCGAGCGAGGTGGCTACAGAAAAAACGCCACGTCACACCGAAATCATTTACGAAATATTGACAACAATAAACGATTGCCCTACGGCGAGGACTTTAAAAAATGCCGGTTATTAATATTTGTTTTCTTTGTCCCGGACCACGTGTCCCCACACCTGAACTCTGCGAATGACACTGCCGAAAAAAAATTGCAAAAAATAACCGACGCTAGACGAAAAAGAGCACAGGCGCAAACAGACAACAGCCAGTTTGAATGATTGCTTCCCTGGAAGAGCGGCAAGTCCATTTTTCACAAGTGCCATTCACTGCTTTCATGTTACGTAGGTACTGTGTATATTTTATATATTTTTTATTTATCGGCCGTCCCCTCCTCTCCGCGCGGCCCTCAGCCAAATTGATATTCGCCGAATACGAATTTACGGCATCCAATTCCTCACTGTTTTATTCATTTAGTGATTTCGCGATGGTAAACTCGCAGGTAGATGTGTTTAATTTCGAAATGAATGTTTATAGCCGCGTTCCGTTTGTTCCGGTGATGTAGGCGGGCGGGCGGCGATCGCTCGCGTCGCGCTGTTTGCTGTGTAGTTACATTGCATTTTTGTTTACGGGCTTTGTTGTACATCATTGCGGTGTTTTATAGAAATGTATTTGGGATTAAAGCGTTGTTTTAATTTCACTTATGCCGTTACCGCTACCGAGAGCTATTTTGTGAATATTATAGAGTGGTTACACTCCATATTGTTTATATGAATTTTGTTTTTCTTAATTTTTTTATAAAAAAAATAAAAGTTCTCTAACAAATAAGTCATGTTTATAACATACAAATACCTATGAGAAACTAAACGGGGAATCTCGGTAACTATCGTTCCATATCCTAAAAGCTGTTATCGAATGTACAAAAATAGTCTTTTGTGTTTAAAAAAACCTTTTTGACTTATATCACAAATTGACTTAATCTTATCTACTAGATATTTTCGAAGGAGAAAATTTAATAATTTCGCTACTGGACATGACCGTTCTCTTAGAAAGTGAATAGTTAATACCATAAATAAGAGTGAAAATTCATTTAGCGGTAACTTATTATATATTAAAGTCCACAAGTCACATCCCCTGTAGACATAGACCACGGAGGGCCACGGAGGCGATGTATAATCGATTCATAGCGACCACTACATCGTAACGCCCGTGATCCGCCCGATGTCTAATGACGTAAAAAGTATGTCCCCGCTTAAGGACGGTCGACGCAAACATAGATTAACAATATGTTAATCCAGAGTAGCTATTTAATTGATTTTTCAAGTGCAGGTTACATTTCCCTGGCCAAGACTTGAGGCTATGTTACCTACTAATTTTAGAAGACGTGTCCAGAACTCGAGCGAAAAAGTGGGAACTCTAACTCTACTTTTATGAATGCTGCAGTGGGTCTTGAAAGGTGGTAAGTTACCCACTATCGCCCATGAATATCTGCGTTTATATAGCGTAATATTCCAATTCGACTGATTTGGAGATTAGGCAGATCTTAGTCTTATCTTTGTCGATGTCTATTATCTTAGTTCTATAAGCGATATATTTATGACTCGTCGCAAATAACACATCGTTAATTAATACGAGTACTATGCGGTAACCATAGGCGTATAATGATTGTGAATGCGTAAGATATGTAGGTAAAAAACTAATGAAGCAATAGCTGTGTACTCTTTGCGGTTGTCCATAGACAAGGCAGGGGTCGCGAAAGCACGTCGTCATCGGATGGCAATTTGAATGCGGCCGCTTAGCCGTCTGACGGCGGCTATGACTGATGAGGGAAGGGTGAAGATCGGCCGATCGCGGCCCGTCATCCTCCCGTATATCATTTTAGCTGGCGAGGTCACTGTATTGTGTTATAATGTCGTTTTATATACACCTGTGTGCTATTCCTCGATTTATGCATATAGAAAAAGGATGGTAATTAAGTAATTTTTATAATATATATTTTTTAATAGTAAATAATCTTTACAAGGTGAGATATTGCCCCTTAAATGAATACTTTATTCGCTAGTATCGCTGACTGTAGTGAAATCGTTAGCACGTAACTGTTATTGATATTATTTATATTGGTTGATAGTTCTTAAACGATTCTTTGAAGTTAGATCAAGATATTTAATTTACATACAACACATTTAACATCGCAATAGAAGCTAGAAAATAGTACTTTCCTCAATTACAAACCGTAGAATAAATAGATATCTACTCTTTTGTGTTTAACAATCATCAGCCAACTTAAGTTACTATTTTGAAAACGCTAATAAATTTGCCTCCATAACTTGTTAAACTTTATTTAACATAGTTGTGCCCGCGACGTCGTTTGCGTGGAATTTAACAAAAAAGTTATTGTTCAGTTCGCAGATTTTAGTTATTTTCTACGATACTGGACAGTACCTGGACATTGCAATATTACTTTATTTTATAATTCTAAAAGTTTGCATTAAGAGTAGCTTAAGTTACTCCTTATTACATCAGCTATCTGCCAGTGAAAGTCCCCTCAAATCAGTCCAGCCGTTTCAGTGATTAGCCGAAACAAACAGACGGACAGGCGAAAATTGTAAAAAATGTTATTTTGGTACATATAATTATGTATCGTGTACCTATATATACATATGCATTCAGTAAAAATTACGGTTATTTTAATATTACAAACAGACACTCCAATTTTATTTATTTATATGGAAGATAACATCACGCCTCTTGCTCAGTAGCCGCACTTATAACCGCTATCTCAACGAGGTATTTGCTATCCTAATAAAATGCATACCAGCAATTATTACATACAACTTTCTTCCTAATACATAGTTCTATTATGTATACATATATGTAAGCACTCCTTGGTAATATCAAAATGCTGAACAAGTATCGTACCTGCGAGCGCCGTACGCAGCGCGTCACGCACGTCGGTTGAGCACATTTGTTCTAAATTCACATTACGTGCTGCATACATTAAGGCGGGCGGCGACCGGCAATGGTCCGTGAATGAATGCGAATTGCCGTTGCCGCAAACGGCCGCTGCCCGATTGTCGACGCCACGACTCATTGCCGATTCAACGGCGAGCTCGCAAATTTACGTGCTGTATATATTTGGGGCCAATCTATGTTGTGATTGCACCTTGGACGTGCTCGTGCCGGTTTAGTGTGCGGCTAAGTGATTTATTTGTTTTTGGGTATTCACATCACGCCGGTATTTCCCCAAAGGCGTAAGCAGAGGTGTGTATTACACTCCCACGTTTCACTAGTTACGTCACACGTCCCACCGTAGAGAAGAGGGTAAAAGGCGGCGGGGTTGAGCTATTATTATACGGGTAATCTTAATAGCGCGTTAATGTTATATCTGTGTAGGAGTATATCTCTTGTACATATTTCTATAGGTGTAGTTACATCTTATATTGAAAATTTCCACGTGGAGTGGAGTGGGTTACGTGTCGGTGTGGTCATTTTAGAAGGTTTCAACTTTGCTTCACATGTTTGTTCATAGAACCTAGAATAGATTTAAGTAACCTGTAATTTGCTTAATTACGTCTCGTGTACGTGTAGTATTTAAGACTGGTATGAAATGTTCTTTCGCTTAACATCGCTGTCAAAAGTCTATGTTCAGTATACACTAACAAGGATACTCATTTGTTTTGCTAGTTTAATTATTATTATAAAGTCGACGAAAATAAATTATTTGAATATAAAAAGAATGGATGTTTCGTAGCAAGTTGTAAGGCGAAGTCTCCGCGTGTTTCGTTATGTATAGTTAACTATCGTGAAGACTGTATTGTTCGTAATATATGCTGAGCTAAAGTTCAGAAAGAGCGGCGTGAACGCGCGAAAATTTCACAGCGATTTCCTCCGATACGCTCGAGTTATTATCTAACTAAATATTATTATAACGTGCCGAATTTCGCCGAGGAAATAAATTAAAAACGCAACAACAAGCTTGTAACGAGCGGTGAACAAAGCCGCCCAATAAATCAAGGTAGGCAGGTGAGGCAAGAGTGCTGTTTGTGCATTAAGAAAGCCCCGTTTCCCGGCGGCCTTTCTTGGCCCTTTCTTTACGTTTTAAAAAGGAGTCGACGCCCGATATTTTCGCGTAGTCATCGACATCACATAAATATTGGAAATGGGGCGGCCCCTTTCTTGTCTCGGTCGAATAATTAATGCGGCATCGCTTCTATGTGGCGACTTGTTTTGTTGCCAAAAATGATCGCTGTGTCGCAGAGAATTGGCTACCGACGAACGGGTTGCGTCTTTATTGTTTACCAAGAGATATTTTTTGTGATGTTCGAGTTTAATGATGCTGTTTATTCTTACTCGTTTAACAAATATGTTTCATGTGTTCTATTAGTTACTGTTAAGTAGAAAATAATTGTTTTAATAACGAAAAATTGCCTATAAGTATGACTCATGAGGAATACTCCGAACCACTTGTATGTTTGATTTTCTTTGATGAGAAATTTTCTATATACATAGGTAATAATAGGTATACTTCCATGTCTTCCTATTTTTTGGTCTATATTTTTTATTGAAGCAAAGCGTGCTGGATTGAAATATAATAAAAGAATAGTCAATTAAAATTATTTCAACAGAGTATGGTTAAAGTCGCGAAAGTTGTAACCAACTATGAGTAGGCGCTTGTGTCCGAGCAGCGTATCTGAACACGAAACTAACATTAAAATAAGTCGACGACAGATAGTGGAAAGTTTGCTTGATGGAACTCGCCCGAGGGGAGAATTTATACTTTTATTATAGTGGCAAATATTGTTTGAGTGTTGTGTCATGATACTTCTACTTGCTTGGAGTTTACCGTGGTTGACTCTCAGTATTAAAACTCGTATTTACGGCGTAGATATATATCTAATGTTTCCAACAGTTCGGTCTGTTTTATTGTTTTAAAAATAGTTTACTTTGAGGTAATTTACTGTATTTATTATTACTTTATTACTCTATAAAATAAATGGTTAAAATAGAAAATGTTATTATTCATTTATTAGAATATTGGGTTTAGTTACTATATAATGACGAACGTACACTATCGTTTCTATTATTATCTATAAAATGAAAAGATCGTGCTTGACAAACAAATACGAGTATATATTCTTCATGGAAATCGAGTCCACAGCGGTTCAACGGTTAAGTCCTATAACAATTCGACCGACAACCTAGTCAGTAACCTTACTGATGATTGGGGCGACACCTACAGCAATTAGGTACTTTTTCATTACAAAACTGAAAACCAAAAAGGCGCAGCGAAACAAGCGGCACGTTGACGATATGACATCTCTGCAATCTGAAGTGGCTTAAGTGAAATGAAAACGTCGAAAAAACAAAATTCCCAGAGAAATATCTGTAAAGACTTGTCTAACAAAAAAATGAGCTTATCTCACACACGCAATTTGCGTCGGCAATTTTCGTCGCTTCCTCTCATTACCCTGCCGTGATATATTTGCGTGTTTATTACTGCAATTACTTAGAGTAAATCTCACGTCCTTCCTCCCTCAGTCCTCCCCCCGGCCGGGAGGGTCGCGCCCTCCGCCGCCATTTTACCCTCCTTCCGGTCGGCCCTGCCCTTAAGTCTTATGTACCTCGTAAGTTTCTTCGCGGACTTGGTAACCGGATTCAAATTGGGGCGAATTTAGTAGCAATTAATTATAGAGCGTAAAGTGTTGCCAGTGCCCGACCCGCACTTCTGAAATTAATATCACAATAATTTATTGTTGTAGCGTTTCCCTAATAGCATTATCGCCATTGATTTTAAGATACGTGTGATTATTATATTTGTTAATTAATTAATTATTAACTGTGTGGAACTTATTATGACATCTAACGAACATACATTGTGACCCGAAACTCATTCAATTCGACTTTTTTTTAAATATTGGCTGTACTATATTCTATTGGTATAGGTACACACTCATATACATTATGTTTTTCAAGACATCGTATTTTCTGAAGGGATTTTGAAACTACAAAGATATTTCACTACACGAATTAATATGAAATGCTTTAGTATTTAGTCAATTACTGAATGCCACGATGATGACATGAGTCTTTTTTGAATTCCGATTTAAATAGTTAATTTAAAAAGAGAATCAGATTGATAACGCATTTCGTTTAATTTTTTTTTTAAATAGCTTTATAAATGTCGATAAGATTACAAATAAATTCTTCAGTCCAATTGTTTCAGTTTTGATTTGCGATAAAATTTAAATCACTTACATCTATAGGTTACGAGTTAATTATTTTCGATCTTATGCGCCTTGGAATACGGTTCAAGTACTTCCATTAGTGTTACACATTCGTAACTATTTAAATGTATGTTACAGTATTAAAGCTTACACAATTCTTATTTATAAGCCGCTAACATTACTATTTTCGAATTCCATTTAGCAGTAGCTGGTGCAATATTAAACTGGCACATAGAGCTATGTAAGGCAGTACCCTCGTCGACTTGGCTGTAATTAATTAACGAGCTTAGTTTAAAAGCAGGGCCGTAAGACTTGGCTCGGGGGGCCACCTCCCCGAAGTAGCGGGTGGCATTCTTCTCGCCAAGAAACAGGGGGTCCATGAAGAAATTCGGGGGAAAGTTTATCATATTTAGGCGCGAAATGGCGAATCCGGCGCTCGGATGCCGCCGAGAGATTAATATCTGGGTTTAACTCGCTGCGATGAATTTTCTCCTGAATAATGTTGATGTAAGTTTACAGTTTTAAAGGCGGACGTGTTGGATTCTATTAATAAGTGCGGTTTCTATGTATTCGTTTTCTTCTGTGTAATTCTTCTGTGATCTTTTATTGTGCGTACTAGATAGGCAAGGAAACCACAGACTTCTCGAAATAAATACGTAAGTTTAGACTTAGCTAGGTTCAACGTAAAATGAGACTAATTTTCTTATTTGTATTCAATATGATGTACTATACCATTTCTGGTAGGTTTTATGATTATGGTAAGATGTCATTGATCAACTATTCAAACTTTCCAGGATTTCGCAATATCAATCTATGTCGAAGTTACAGATTTCGCAATGGATCTGGGTTTGAATTCCAGGCACTTAACTGTAATTATGTAAGTTTTTGAATTAAAATAACACTAGTCGGGGAGACGTACATAGGTAATGCCTAATGATATTCTGTACGAGACAACAAAGCCCTTGGTAATGTTTTACGTGTAAGCAATAATTACATCGAATATAACCCTTATATAAATAAATTACAAAATTTTGCAAAGAGACAATATTATAAGATACTCGTATTGTTACAAGACGAAATGAGCATTAGTTAAGCGCAAAAAATGTAAGACAAAACAGCTTTTTAATTTCGCTATACTATGGAGTACGAAGTTTCTTTTACTTGTGCAATGTCTTAATAACTCCGAGCGCGTACCGCTTTAAGCCAAGAGGTACTACGTACTACCTTAAAGCCGTGTTCATACTGAATATTTCTTCCTAGGCATTTTTCATGCTATAGTTAGTTCTTACTATATAGTTTAGTGAAATGTGAGAGTGTACTACACTCCTCTGCCTACCACTTTGGGGATCACAGGTGTAAAGTTGTGTTTAGAGATATGTAGGTCATACTAAATATTTTTTATGCGTTCAACTAGAGATATTAGGTAAATGTGTTATGAAAATATTGATTGTTTTTAATTAACTATTTATCATTGTAAATAGTATTGAATAGATGTAACAAATTTATTTTCTACCAATGTTTTAACGCTACTTAAGCGCCGATAAAGTGTACTGCTTATGTAATTATCGCGGCTTAGAGTATAGGTATAGAAAAACCTTACTCAAAATTCAATTTTAAGAGAATTGAAATAATAATAAGACAGCAGCTATCAATCAATGTTACGAAACAATCGAGATTCTGTTAACGTTCAAACATTCTCTTCTTGAGTTCACTGAAACTGTCACAGCGTCGGAGCTTATTACAACTGTCAAACTGTCAAACGATGGAGCGACGCGCGCTCGGCTTGGGAATGTGTGCCAGTGTGAACACACCCTAAGTGAAATGTTTTGAATCTGAAGCACTCTCCGCGAGTGTGGGAGCTACGTGATTACATGAACGTTACATGCGTCACGTTTACACCCTTATTACGAAATTTACTGCCATTAGGCCGAAGTCGGGTTGGACTGAGGAGAATAGGAGAATCGGGTACGTGGTGTAGTTGCGTGATTTGAATTATTTAACCGTACTGATTTTGCTTACTTTTTTTTAACGAAATGGCATAGATTTTGCTTTTGCAATTGAATTGTTTTTTAGTTTAAGGTGCATTGTTATATAGAAATGATATGTTTACGTTTAGTGTTGCAATATTAGTTTATTTATTTGTTTATACTACGTATTACATTGAATGTATCTAATCATATTTGTGTAGATCTTCGTATTTTAAATGAAGTTTGGTTGTGTCTTTATTCTACGGCAGAATTACTTCTTACTTTAGGTTATCGTAGATACGAATTAGGAAATCATATTTTCTGTGCAAATTCTAAATCATCAAAACACTAATATTATACCAACTTTTCTATTGAAAGCTTTCATATCTATTCGAAGAATTAATATGGGCTTAAAATCCGCTATGCTCTGAATTCAAAACTATATTGTTATCTACAACATTCCTATCATACTACGGCGTAGGCACGCTACACCGCCTACGTTGTCGCTGTAACGCCGGCGGGCGTCTACGGGCGTCTACGAGCGTCTACGGTTAAAATATGAAATATCTAGAGAAATTACGGCCCCATGCCCTGGGGCGCGAAGCCGCGCCTACGCCGTGTTATTTTATTTTGCGCTCTCTTGAACGCAAATCGTGTTAGTATTTTGTTTTTATACTGGTTCACGAGTTGTTGGTTTTTGTTTTGTGCAACTTAATGTTGTGAACGTGCATAGATTAGGCCTCATGCTTCGACGTGACTCGCTTGTTAAGCAATAAACGCTTTGACAGTTATAATACAACTCTGTACCGGTTTTTTATGCATTTAAATGTTGGTTTTCATTTAATAGATGTAGCCCTCGAGTTATAGTCTGGATTTAGGTACATGCAATGCCTGTGAAATCTAAATATTTTATTCGATTTAAAGGGAGTTAATTTAAGGAATATTGCAATACTTCGTATTTTGATAAACAAAGAAAGATAGATAGAGTCATGTGTAAGTGTTTTTCAAAAGTTGTGCTATTTCAGAGTAAACTACCTAGAACTAAAGTAAATTCTCAATAAGAAAAAAAAAATTCTGTTGTAGGTTAAATATCTATTAAGTATTCATATTTTAATATAACGATATCAATACACAGATACAGACTTTATATTCTTGAAATATTTGAATAGTTTTGCAGACCGTAATAAAATGTTTAAAACTTTTAG
>DWEE01003168.1:0-10744 GCA_018245755.1 Parelbella macleannani
ATAATAATCTTTAAAAATAAAGATTCGTAGTACATAATTTTAAACATAACATTAAAAAAATGCCGCTACGTTGATTCGTGTCGAACTCTACACGCTTGCCCTAGCGTGGCTTGAATGCATTATATATAGATAAACAGTTAGGTTTCACTATTATCTATCTCTTCCATCTACATTAACTGACCGTGGTAACCAACCTGTTGAAAACAGAGTCTTCGAATTTATTAAAAGTCCCACGTTGACTACAACTAAATATTATGGAGCTATTTCAATTGTAAAGCCTTTGTATATACCTCTATTTGATGTATTAAAATATAAATATTTGTATTTATTCATAATGGTTCCTAACACAAGGCTGACCATAAGCAAATATCAGAGCCCTTGATTTAACATAAATTCAATTTAATATAATTAATTTAATTGAAAAAAGATGACTAAAATAAAAAAAAACAGTCTGTATTAATTAGTAATGATTTAAGAAACGGAATTCTATTGTTTGAGGGATTTCTATTGTTTGATATTATCTCACAACCCTATCTAACGCGGTGCAAATTAGTAAGGGATTGTTCAAAATTTCAGTTCACATGGTATGTCAGCGCATCTTGAACTTATACTTCTGAATGTGACAGAAATATACAACTTTAAATGAGGTATAATAAATTAACGTAGAAAAAAAATCTCTTTAGTAAATCACTTTTAGTAAAATAAATCTTAACCAGATATTTCTACTCACAAATAGAGTTTTACAATATTAGAATTAGACAATGCAATAGTACGAGTATAAATTCATTGACGAATCACGAAACGTACCGGGAACAATTACAGAAAATAATATTCTAATAGCTTTAATATATGTCTTTTCGAATAATATTATGAAGGAAGTGCCAAAGAGCGACATCGCGAGCGAGCGGCGGGAGTCGCTTTCATTTTCTTTTTGCCAACTCACATAAAGACATGCAACCGGGAAACAATACAATGCACGGTGTAAAGTAAATTAATAGCATGTGTTATGAATACATTACACGCACGTCAACGTAACGCGGTGTACGTACGTGTTTCCTCAATTTACGTACATTAATTAAGTACCGACAAATTGATAATATAATGGGCGATTTAGTAACAAAATTTTCGCGGCACCGATATTTTGTTTTTTTCGTCGACAAGTGCGTAATATAAATAAAAATATAAAATTTTAATAAAGCAATAGATATTTAATAGGTACTATTGGGTTTTTCTAATTTAGATTTTCTAGTAGTGACTCGGAGTCTGGATCTGTGCCTGCTGTATGGCAATTGGCTCACCACTTAATCCATTGTGGGACTTAAGCATAACTGGTGAAACGGGTTGTGCTACATTCCTCTGACTACCCCTTCGAGGCTTCCAGGCGTGATGTTACGGTTTTTATAGATGTAGGTAATTAATAAATCTACGCTCTTTGTATCTTCATGACGACATAAAATGATCAATAATTCGTCAAATGAGGAAACGGTCTGTTAAGAGTGGATCAAGAAATATGTATGTGTTTTAATTTAAACGCCGAGTACCCAAAAATGTCATGATTATATTTTAAATGGACGTAGTTGAACAAAACAGTCCAAAAATAATAATAAAAAAAACTAATTCATTTAAAAACGACGAAGCCAAAAGCTAAATACACATTTGTATGCCACATGTGTTTCTAAACAAAAATATAAAGGTCGCAACCGCGTTTTAATATGGCACAGTATCACAATGATACTTAGATAAAGACACAATAATAAGGAAGTCACTTAAACTATTGTTATTCGTTTCAACATTAAGATAACCGTCGTTAGATGACGCTAACTCACGTACATACGTGGTTTACTAAGGAAATTACAGTTTTATAATTCATAGAATTCGACCACCTCGTTGAAGACTGTTTTGTCATCTGCAATTTAAATTGAGCGGCCCGTTGGTGGAGTTGTTAGTGAAGCTGACTATTGCAACGGCGGTTGTGGGTTCCATACCCGTCCAGAATAAACATTTATGATGCGCATATATGTGTATTTGTTCTGTGGCTGGGTGTAAAAATATCTTTATAAGTATACATTTACATGTACATATGTAGCTTATCAATCGTCCGGTTACCATAACACAAGCTCTCTTGCCGCGTACTTTGGGATCAGATGACCGTATGTGGAGATGTCCCAAGACGTTAAATTATTTGAGAAAAAAATAGTGATTAAATGACCTCCTGGCCAGGTAACCAATGTGTCTTGCATTGACTATCGTACTCGCAGTAGACACCAAAAGACTATTACAGCACTGACCAGCGGCCGAATATTGACTTCGACGAACTACTCGCCGTAGAAGCTGCTTTCATTAATATCAACTGGCCTCGCGTTTGTCCTCCAGCATTTGGTTTGGACGATTGATTTTACCGCGCATGTGTATAATGTGGAACCTTTTGAGGTTTTCCTGGAAGACTATGACATAGAGCTCTTCAAAAAAAGGTACTACAAGGACTCCGCTTTGAAGCTGCAACGGATTGACCACACCTCGAAAGTTTAGAAAGGTCATAGGCGACGGTGACCACTTACCAACAGATGCCCCGTCCGCCTGTTAGCCAGGCTATTTGTAAAAAACTCCAGTTACTCAATGTTTTAATATTCTTACTACATACACTGCTGTATATATGTATACAGGGTGGCCTTAAAGTTGTCTGCCAATCAATCACATGCACCACGCAGCGAAACAAAGAAGGCGGCTGAGAATAAACATATGTATAAATATATAAGCCTGATAAAAATACTTATATAACAACACGCCCATTCACCTTAGATGGAGACAGATCACATGGACTACCTACCAGACTTAGGTCTCACAACACTTCTTTGGATTTATAACCGCCTTTCCCCTTAAAACAATAACTTTATTTTTCTTGATGGTTTTGGCACCAATTTGAGTTTAAAAACCGAATTCCATAACTGAAAGAGAGAGGAAAAGAACAAGAGCCTTCGACGAGCCAGACGTAAAAAATAATCTCGTGACTTTATAATCTCATTATTCTAACAAAATACACATATAATACATACACAGTCAGACACAAAGGGACACATAAGTAGAGGCAACGCCTATCAAAGGATCATGTTCGTGTTGACACGTACCACATACGCATAGCACATATGTAATGTGAATGTGATTTAGATGTGTTCATTATTAAATATATTGGTAAACGACGTTGTTAACCAGTGTGAATCGAATGGCAAATTTAATGAAACTTGTGCAAATATGAAATACATGTAAAATGATTTATTTTTATTTTTTATTCCATTTCGTCCAACAGAGACCGGAAAAAGCGTGAAATCACTTTCTGTGAGAATATTACAAGACTTAAAATGCTGAGCATCGACTATAGGACACTTATCTAAAGGCACTAAAACTGTCCTACAAATTCCTGTAAAATAGTGCGCTAATCAATAGCCAGTATCGTTCAAATTGCAATGAGAAAAATCATCATTAACACAAGCATTTTGTGTCGTGATAAATTTCTTAACATCATGTTGATTGGTGAGAAGGAGCCCAGACAATATGAAGGAATGGATGGCTACTAGCAAACTGGCAGCGAAGAGACTCCGAGGACGGAATCCCGGACGATAGACTGGTCAAGTAAGGGAGGCACTCAGAACATCACTCCATGATGCTCTATACCGCGCAGAAGACAAGACCGACTGGCCAGACACCATTAAAAGATTAGATACTGATACAAAGTAGCCACGATCCTCTGCGCGGAGAGAACGAACCATGAAGAAGAAGAATGTCGATTTACTCAATGTTCTTTTGGATATTTAACTAAATATCCAACCAACTTAATTCAAAGTGACGTCATCCCCCGCAATAGAACATTATAATTTCAATTTGCAACGAATATAACTTTTAATTCGCATAAAAAGCACGCTGAAGAATCCATTAGCGCAAATAAAGATTTCATAATTCGATTAATGTATGTATACATAAATCTGCTGTAATGGATTTCGATTACCGAAATGCGAAAACATTCGGGTAATTGTACGAAACTCTGCGGCCGATGTGACCTTCGACTCGTTAATATATTATTCGACAAACGTTTCATTTTATAGAAATTATCGATTCGTCTCATCTTATTATTCCTCGGATATGATTTTTGATGGACCTTAATTCTGAGTATTTTCTCATCTTCGTCAATTATCTCTTAATAACTAAATAATTCAGTTTACTCAGCATTCTGAGGTGCAGATATAGTAGTGAGCTGAAATTGTAAGCGTGTTTCTATTCTAAACCAGAAATCATTTGAACTATCCAAATATCTAATTGAGCCGATAGTACTCGTTGAGAACAACATTATATTCCTCATCAACAACATTACAATCCTTCCGTCCTACGCACTCGTCAAATTGACGATAGTTTATTTTCCATAGTTACTCTTCATGCTGTTGTGCCCCCAAAGTTGCGCGTTGTATGACTTATAAGCTTGTTTATAAATCTAGTATGTTCAAAGCACCCCATGAAGGGTTTGAATATGACACGTGACCATCGCTTTGAGTATCCTTGTATAATTTGACATCGATTCAACGAAAGGCTCAAATTGCACAATATGACTACGAGCTAGTAATGCTGCGGCCAACTACAGCAGCAATTACTGCCGTCATAGGTCAATGTCTCTTCTTTTCAGTGGCGTCAGTCGTACCATACGATACACGCTGTGGGGCAAAAGCGTAGTATCAAAAGAGATTTTGGCATCTGCACGAGCGCTTATGTGTTGAGCACATGTTTTATTTATTTTATTTATTTATTTATATTTAGGCAACAAGGCCCATAACATAAATACCTTATAGACTAACATACATATTTATTCATATACTTATATTTTGTATACCATATCAATTTATCCGCCTAGTTTAATGTAATATGGACGTACATATATTAGTTGTCCTAATATATTAACATTATGAATGAACTAACTAGAGTTAGTTCATTCATAATGCATTCTAAAGTGAAGAAAATCGCCAAGAAAATTTCCATATACGTCGAGCATACTTCCGCAGTCTTGTGCAACGACTTCTAACAGCATTTCCACATTCACGCCTTCACATAGGGTTGTCAATTAGTGTGCTAATGAATTATCACTTGATTAAAAACTATTTCAATCGAATTACAATAATATCAAATACATAGTACATACACTAAAAATTAATAAGTATTTTATTTTAATAAATGTAGTTTATCTATTCAGCCATATAGTAATATACCACAGGCTATCTACTTGGAGTCGGATGGCAGTGACGTTATCATTATGTAATTACACGATTAATGGGCTATGTAATATTAATATCCATCGATGCAATAAATACGATAACTTGGTAAAAATTGCCAGTTTTTTCAATAACTAAATATGAGTGTTGCGTAAGCGTGCGCGTGTGCATGTGTGTGCGCGTGTGCGTGCGTGCGTTCGTGTATCTGTATATAAATAAAACATAAATAATTGCATTCGACGTGGGAGCGGCACTATGCTGATGACGTCATCCAATCCTAATCTTGAAAAAATGGCAAAACATATGGTAAGCCGTCCGGTTTGATCGACCAATTCGTAAATTTAAAATTAAACAACCTTGTTATTAACAACCTTGGAAGACGATTCAAGGTTTATTTTGAATGAAATGAAATATCTATTATGAAACAACTTGGGTTATTTCATGTACATATGTATGAACATATTGGGTACCAAATTTGACATGTATATAAAGTAATATGAAATTATTTCATAACAAATCCAACGGAACAACGAATCCGGGAAATCCAACGAAATTTGTTTACACATCTTTTTATCAATATTTTAACGACATTGCTCAGAGGGCTTAAATACTCGTAAGTATGTAGGGCTACGACCTGCATATTGTTTCAATACAATACATATTTTATTTCTTTGATGTGACAACCCTATTAACAACGCGTGGCAACCGCCCGACCTCGACACGAAGCTATATTACACGACGCACTATTAAAACTCAGTGAAGCCACAAATCGGCGAGCCTTCATAACGTGCTACAAAGTTGTCCACGCTACGAATATTTAACATGAGGAGTTCGCCTGTTTCCTGATGAGGAACACATGTTTAAAAAGATTTCTTCTATTTAGCATTGTTATTTTAAGCAATCCCGAGCTGTACCCAGCCTCTTTCACAAGCGATCGACTCCCGGTGACACACGTATTTTTTTTTTTCTTTCAGCCGATTTCCATAAGTGTAATTCAATTGTAAGTTTTGAAACAAACATTAAAAAGAAATAACGGTTGCCCTCGTAACCTGATCCGGCTCCATAACACACCTGGTAAGTAAACGTAGCATTGAACATAACACTCGATATATCTTCACCTTGCAAGTGACACGTCCTATGTGATTATGACGTCTTATGTTCTGTCCCTCGCAAGTGACATGTCCTATGTCCAAACTATATATAATAATCTTTCTACGTATATTATTGAGAAATTTGACCGAAATAATATAATTATGCTATATTAATATTATTATAATAGGATTATACAAAAACATATAACACAACCGTACTCGTATTTTGTTATAAATGGTGACGGCTACGCATAAATCTTAAGAGTAAATAATGTAAAATGATTTTTAAACGTTAGGCCTGAAAATAGTAATGAGAAATATTCTATTTCTATGTATATTATACAAATAAAGTTAACATAAATTTAAAATCTAACAATTCACGTTCTAATTCACCTCCGAGGTGTTTAGAGCCGTACAATCACATTAATGCAGAGAGGTAAGTGTCGTACAGAAAATTGCAAGCGAGAGCGAGGGCTTTGCTACATGAGAAGCTCTAGCTTGCAATTTGCTGTACTACGTTTATCTCTCTGCATTGATGTGATCTTCGGCTTTGAAGCGAGAACGAAAACGAGAGCATTGTTATATGAGCTCTCGCTTCCAATTTGCTGCACGACTATAAAATCTTTTTAAACGTGACTTGTTACAATGTACATCGTATTATTTTTACAAGCCTGTGTTGTCTGTAAAAGTGTCAGTATACTAAGTAAGTACCTCTAATAAACCACTCAACAATAAGAGTTATCCATCTACCCACATAAATCATTTTTCAACAATATTGCGCTTACTAGAAACATTGACAGTAGAGTATTTTTCGCGCATAGCATACACCCGAACCGATGAACAACATTTTTGTAACCAACATATTAAACTTTATTATAAATTATAATATTGGTAAGGTCTATACATTGGTCAAGGTGACGAATCTTGAATAGAAAATACGTCTTCGATCAACCGAATTAATATTAATATCTCGCACGAATTGTTGTGGAAATAAGTTTCAGATTGCAAAGTATCAGCCATAAAAGGATTATATTGGTATAAAACGATGATCATTTAATACTAGCCAGATACAATGAGTAACGTATGTATTAATAAGAAATATATACCTGTACTATTGTTAACATACACTGTAATCAAAATACGCGTTATTTTTAAACGTAAAAAAGTTCATATTAATATTCGACCGATATCCGATTCCGGTGACAACCAAAAGCGTAACGGAATATTCGGCATCTCTTTTACTTTCGACCGAAACCGAAACTTCAGTCGGCCTTTAGTCTATTTATTAACGAATTAGCAAAAGACAACTCAAATAACTTGCATGTAACAAATTACCATTGCGATTTTTCCGTTCAACAATTACCGAGCGTGATACGAGATGAAAAACATCTTGTTCGAGCTATTTCGGTAGCAACGAAAACAAACTTTTTCGCTAATCGTTCGCTCTCCCGTCTCTATGCGAAAGGAGGGAATATTTCATAAGCTGCTGTACATCCACGAGTTCATTGGGGTGCTATTGAAGAGGTCTGTGTCCAGCAGTGGATCGAAATAGGCTGATAAAGGATGAATGAATAGAGTGCTGTACATCTGACGTACCCGCTTAACTTACGTACGTTTTTCGGGATGGTCCGACTGCTTCCAGAGCAATACGAGGTGTCCTTCGTCGCAAGCTCCCACTAATTGCAATGAGGTCGCGGCAGAGACTGACTGTTGTACATCGCCAAGACTCAACGGTGAGTTTTCAAAACGCGGACCGGCCAAGCGGAAATTATGAAAAATAGGTGGATTATACTGTTTTTATATTAACTATCGCATTATAAAAACGATCAAGACCGATTAGCGAAACGTACCAGCGATAATTAAAGACGCAAAACAAAAATATACCATTTAACGACAGCTTCGTGTGGTAATGAGCTGATGTGTTCAGTAATTTTGTTAAAATTATAGGATTATACACACATAATTACATTTTATTGAAATTTCGAAGAAATTAAAATCCACATCGTCGTTGGAATGAACGCGAACATTGATGACGTACCATGACAAATTACGTAAGTATATTATATTAAATTAAAAGTAAGTAAGTATATTATATTATATTAAAAGTATATTAAATTAATTTCATTTTTAATGTTCGGTTCATATTCAAAATACCATACTAAACGTTTTGAAAACGATGGAGGCATTAGAACGATATAATATCGTGGACAAAAACTATCAACGGTGCAAGAAAAGATATTTCTGTACGTCTACATAAACTTACCATGAAAAGTATGTAGGAATGTGCTTTACTTCTTTACCTATCTCTACGGGAAAATACAGAGACAGAAAACCGAGTGAGGTTTAAATCCCAACATCAATCTCTAATATTAGTCCATCCAAATCCACATCTGACAATTTAAAATGAATGATTAGATTAGAACAATTTAAATCTCATAATGGGTTCGACGTAAGATCTTTGTTTGTATATCCCTAGTGTCTCATCACCTATTATTGTAATGGTAAATGTGTATTGTGTGGAAATAAATTATCATTATTATTATTGACGCGAATACCTAAGACACGTTGACCGCACACGTTCTGACAGTGTCATTAATGACTGTCCTAATTCGTTAAATTGTCACATAAACGCTGACTGGCTCCGTAATTAACATCTGACCTGATGTTCCGGTTTTACAAGTCAAAACACGGCCTATTACAAGTGTATATAAGCGTAAGAGTATGATTCATTTATCGGTTGTGTTGTCTTTGCGGGCAAACGTCGAAGAGAATTGTAGGAGAATAATTTTTAATGAAAACAGCATCTCAATACGCAGTACCGAATCGTAAAAACAAGAACTATCGATTTCAGGCTAAAAAAGAATTCAGCTGCCAAGAATGTCGATAGTATTGAGGCGAGTAAATTTTTTCAAGTACCTACAATTTTAACAAATATTTACTTACATACATGTTTATGACAAGTTCTTACCTGCAACTGTGCGCGTGGAGTTAAATAGTTCCGATGCTGTTTTTAGTTTTTTTTGAGATTTCCACAAAATCCGAATTTTGAAGTAAGAATTTGCTACCCTAAACATTTATGTATTATTATTATAAAACATGATAAGGGAACATTTTCTGGACATGGAATAACCTACAACTTTTGGAAAACCGTTTTCAATACAACCATAACGCGACCTCATTGCCATGGCAACGTCGGACTTCGCAGCGACTGCGATAACGTATGGAAAAAGTTCTAGAAATTTCGACGGAATGCAATTATGTGACACCTTACCAATTAATTCCCTTTGCCATTAGGAGTATTTGACCTCGTTCCGACAGCACGTTTTCCAGCAATAATTATAGACAGTAATCAATTAATGGCTTGTTGCAATTTCGCACCCTGAAGAGAATTGTACCTTCAGAAGACTTAAGGGCGGGAAAAGTGGGGAAACAACCTCTAACTTCTGTGTAAAAAGTTTATTATGATAGGTATACTCTACATGACAACCATGTCATAGCATAACCATACCATGTTAATTAGTAAAAGAGATTTTACCTTAACAGAGTCAACGTTTAACTGTCGTCATAATTTGCATATTTGCTAAAGCACCTGATGGTAGATAGTCACCGTCGCCTATGACATGTGCAACACCAGAGGGGTTGCAATCCTTGACAAACTTTGAAAGAAATCTTTCAGAAGTCTTTCTTGAAGGACCCCCGTTCCATAGCGCTCCGGAAATAACTCAGTAAAATACTTCATTGATTCGGAAACACTTAATTTTGTCAGTACATTAAACCTAGTGGATTTATTTATTGCATTTATATAAATGTATTTAACTACTATAGAAACTAATAAAAACATTATAAATAAACAAGTCGTATATTATATTATGAAATATTCCATCTAAGCATTAGTCTTCTACAAAATTACACATTTTGACCATTTCCAAAATGTTATCGGTAATTTATATTAACGTATTCAATATTAAAATACATACATATTTAGAACAACTGTACGTCATAGAGGTCACTGAATTATTCATGGACCATCCTTTTCTTATGTATGATAACGAGGTTTTTTGTGATTTTACTATGTAACGGATGATATATACATACATAAATAATAAAAACACATGTTTTGCAAAACGGACCTAATTTTGTAAACATTTCGCGCTCTGAGTTATATTAGATTTGGCAAGATTAAAGTATGTATACAAAACTGTTACAAAAAAAGTAAAGTATATGTATTGACTGGCCTCGTTGTTCGAGGGGTTGTAAGCGCAACTGCCGATCGGGAGGTCTTGGGTTCAAATCCCGATTCGGGCTCTATAAGAATTTTCTAATTAAAAATTTATTGTAGTGACTCGGAGTCTGGAATTGTACCCGGTGTATGGCAATAGGCTCACCACCATCACCATCGTGGAA
>DWEE01003169.1:0-10743 GCA_018245755.1 Parelbella macleannani
TTGTATTTTTATAGTGCCCTGGGAATGATGCGTTGGACCTCAGCGCGAGTTATAACACCGAAACCTATTGTTCTTGCTATTTCTTCCAAAAGGATGTCATAAATCTGATGATTACAGTGTACTAATCGTTACCCCCACTTCGAGTATGAAACTCAACTATTTCCAAACACTACTAATAAACTTCGAAAGAGTCCTTAGTAATATATAACAATCAAAAATCCTTCGGTTTGAAAAACTCCGTCGTATAGTGTGTACTTGTGTAGTTGCTGGTCCACACTAGCGCTCTGTGATAGAGTTAAATCTTTCAGCGTTGCATAGGAGACACGTGTCCAGAATAGAGACGTAAGGATTGCAACCATATACCTTCCATATACCATGTTTTTTAGACATACTCGTATTATGCGACTAAATTGTCATCGTCACAAACATCCTTTATCGTTCCCCTGTTCGATACGGATTTCCTCTCAGAATGGGAAGGGTTAAAGCTTTTGTCAGCCACCGTTGCTATTTGCTTTACGCGTAATTTATTCGCAGTATATAAATGAGGGCATTTCAGCATTCCAAAGGACATTCATAAAGTCATCACATAAACGTACCTACTCTGTTATTGAGCACAATCAATATCACATATTACCTACTTATTCATTGATTGCTATCTGAATCATATAAAGCACAACCCGCGGTAATCAACGTGGTACTTCCAAAGAATAGGTCTATACCGCCTACCGAACTGTCGCTGAGTTCACCTACCAATCCACACGGCTCTCTCCTTCAACGCAACCATGGCTTGCTACTGCGTCATCACAACGAGGTGCCTAGTTTCCTTCTGCGAGTTGTAGAGCCGTGCAAATTTCAAATGTCAGGGAAGGCTGAACTATGGTTGTAACAAAGTAACTACTTATTGTATTTGTTTTCGATGTCTGTGTTCAATACCAAGCATATTATCATTTACAATTTCACATAAATATTCACTGTGGTATTCAACAGCCATTGTTAATATAATTTATTTAACAAATTGTCATTTTTACTCTAAGGTAACAAACATCCTAAACCCAGTGTTCTGCTCTTATTATTTTTATATAGCTGTTCTTCGTTCGGATAATCCTGATTCATTATCATCTCTGCATTTCTAGGGAAAAGGTTGCGTCTGTCTGTGGAACCATAATTTCCTCGGCACTTATGAAAATTTTGCTGAACCATTTTGAAAAAGAAACGGAACATCACGCGTGTAATCACCGAAGGGGTAGGCAGAGGAGGTAGTACACTTCCACATTTCACCAGTTACGTTTAAGGCCCATGGAATAGGTGGTGAACCTATTGCCATACAATAGGCACAGATTTTTTTTTTCTAAATGTCTTAATGCGGTTGACCCTAATGGTCTTTATAGCTTCGACAGGGCTTAGTGGCGAGCCCAAATAGCTCCGCCTGGAATTAGGGAGAGTGAGGAGGGGTAGGAGTGAGGTCCAGCACGGGCTGAATCTCCGGCTGAGTCCAGCGAGAGAGGGACTAAGGACTGTGTGATGATCCATGAACGTCTCCTGTGAGACTTAGACCTAGGCACGTATAGAGAAGGTGTATGCTTCGAAGGGGTCGACTACGACAGTCATATGTGCGGGAACACCGCACGTCTGCCGTGTGGAACGCGGAGTCTTCGTCCTCGCAGTTGGGTAATGTGCGATGAGAGAAAATGTGATGGTTGTGTAGTATCTGGGAGGGTGATGAGTCTTTCGGAGGCCTATTCGCCAACGTCATATCGTCGTCAGGGTCATCTATTACATGTATCAGTCTCCTGAGGGGAACTTTGACCCCCCCTGAACGGCAGACGTACGAGACAGTATTTCTAACAAGTCTGTTCTGATGAGAGTCAGGCTTGTCGAAGTAGCTTACGGCTTCCTCCTTCAAGAACTGGACTATTGTATCTAAATGAAGATCTCTGTGGAGATTGCGCAGGTACCAGGTTGCCCCGGTTGCTCTGCACATGAAACTATTTTGTAATATTTGGAGGGCGTTTTCTGATTATGCGTGTGAAAAGGTCATGATAGGTCTGACACAGGATATGTATAGACGGACTTTCGAGAGAAATTACATCTTACTCTTCCCGTTCATCAGAAGAAGTCCTAGTACGAAAGCTGCCCTATTTCTGGCTGTCCGAGTGTGCTTACTAAAAGACACTCGACCAGCGAGGCAGAAAAACAGTTATATCAATTTCTACTGCCACCATCCCGTCTGGGTGTTAGTGTCGCAATAATTATAAAAAGACAAACATTCCATACTTCTCTATAGCAATTTCATTAACCAAGTGTCATAATAATTTGCAACTGTTAGTAGTTACTCCTATTTACTACAGTACCAATTCATTCCTTTGTGCTGTCAGTGTCCCATTAATGATGACGAAACTGAACAAGCAATGAACGTTGTGGGACAGAAATAAGAAACAAAATGGAATAGGTAAACTTAGGATACAATGCCCTATGGGAAGTTCTATAGACGGCGCTATAAATTGCTTTTACAAAGTATAAACCAAGTTTTTCGCAAAAACAAATTTAACCCAGCGTAGGTGGTGCAGAAGCAATCCTAGACTCCACTTTCCCCACTTTAAGGTGATCTATATCCAGCGGTAGACTGAGACTGGCGAATGATAAAAATGATGATAAAATTTAATGTAAATTCGAAACAAACACTTCAACCGTTCGCTTCTCTTGTTCGTTCTTGCACGAATATCCAGACTTTAAAATGGGCTTCTCTTGAAGGTCTTTCGAGTGCGCTATGACATGGTGTTCTTCAAAAGAATGCATCAATGGAGTCCTGTAGGGTTGGCAACGCGTTGATAACGCCTCCGATGTTGCAAATGTCTACAGACGACGATGACCACTTTCTACCACCTGGTAGAAAGTGGTCATCGTCGTTTAAAAGCGTCGTCGAAAAGCAGGCAAGTGGGCCACCTGGCCCACTTGCCTGTTTTTCGGATCAAGATCAGATTTGTTCATACCTAAATTATCAGATAATATGAGTTATAAAAAAAATATCTTGCTTAAATTTTCCAATGTTTCTCAAACGATGCCATTGATTCTTAAAAACTAAACATTGTACAAATCTAGCGTGATATTTTTGAAAGAGTTTAACGGAAGAATGATTTGTTAACAAAGTAATATAAGCCAAACATCAAAAGTACGCAATGTATTCCTTAACAAAATAGTCCAATTCAGTCTTCATGTCCAATCAATAAAATGCCACTTGCACGGCATACCACCATAAACAGTGAACCCTGTGCTCGGCGTCCGAAGACCTTACGACATGTTGCGCGCGACCGCCGATAGAGCAAGGACGCGCCTCTCGATGGCAAAACGCAATGAGAATCGCACGTTTCCTGGGAACATATTCGAGTGGTACAGTTTCCTCAACTTGATACCAGATGGCGCTATTTATGTTCTGAAGTGCGCTCTCGATATTTCTTTTCTAAATATATGTATATTTAAATGGGCTCTCCTAGAACGAGAAATTGAGCGTTTGATAAGTGATGACACTTAAGAAACTACACAAAATTATTAGCAATCACTTAGACTTTCTTAAGACTACTTTGCTTTTCTGCTTCATACTGAGGGCTTGCTTCACAAATCTGTAAGACCTAGTTTTAGCTTTAAAAGCTCTTCTACAATGTGGAAATGTAGAGAAATAGATACACTTTTTGACTCTTCATCTAGTAAAGAATATTATGCGCGGTGTACAACAAATGAAAAGCTAAGCTGTTGGAAAAAATTCTATAAGGTTGACTGTATTAGTACTATACCAAACGGAAACTGAAAACAAGGGACTAATGGAAGAGATTAGTTAATGTAATTTTACTTTCTTTTTCAGATGTGGCTCTCTTGCTTAGTAGCATCAAGCGTGATCAGCCTAGCAATAGCAGCGGGAAACGAGTACCTACCCCCGAGCAACGGTTACCATTACAGCACTCCAGACAAACCCTTCACATACAGTTCAAAGGTAAATTGGTAATATTGATATTAATTAATATTAGCATTTCTAGCTTCTCAAAGGAAATCAGAATATGTAGATATGCGCAGGACCTGAAGAAAACCGTCTGAGGATCGAGTACCAATTAACGTATCGAAATTTAATTGTGTGAATCAAAGTTTCCGCAGGTCAAACCCCGTTAATTACGGGGTATAAAGCGTAAATTATGGGGTAACAAGAGCTGCTATCTGATAGGTGCCTGTGCCCCACGTAATCCTTGTAAACTTGAATCACGCACACAAGCGGCTGACCTAAATCCCCACTTTGGGTGGTGCTTTAATGACTAAAAATATTTAGACCCAAACGTGAAACAACTTTCAATAGGTAATTCATCTCAACAATATTTTCGATAAGACTTATACTTGCTTAGTAATCTTTATATACTTCCAGCGAATATATAAACGCACCTTTACCATAAAAGCACCTGCAAACAATACACAAACCAAAAATGTATTTATCTCCACATCAAATAATACCGGAATAATTACAGAATTATATTTTCTAACGCCTCCATTCAATTCAACAATGCACCCAACCTTGCAGTCTACAACCATTCAAATGTCAGAGCCGACAGCTCCATGTCGTGGATTAATAACTTAACGTATACTTTGTGCAATGTCTAAGGACTTTGTTAGGTTTTCTTCCACTTCGAAGTACGAAAACTTAAATATTTATTCAATACTTGATTTCATTCTAGAAATTTTTAAGTTTTCATTCTGAGTAGAGAACCAACAATTCTGAGTACTTAGTGTCCAACAGTGGAAGAATAATAAGTGGAGCAATGAAAATGAAACAATAAGAATGATATTTAATCGTAAAGTCGAATGAAGTCGACATTTTTACATTTTTTATTGTCATAAAACTTTGTGTATACGGAACATCTTTTAAAAGCAGATCATCAAAAACTCAAAACATACCGTTATTTATAAAAAAAATAAGAGAAACATGCACGAACTTTGGGATATTTCATAAAGTACAAACCTCACGCTTTTACACTGGGCTGCAACATAGGTTTCGCTTCGTAGCGATTGACCGTGAAAATAGTGTAATCTTATAATATTGTTATGGCACAGAAGCTGCGAGCCATTGTGATCTTGTGTATGAGGTGCGCGTGTGTAGAGTACGTAACGTACAGACATGCCGCGTGGCAAAACACATGGTTAGTGTAATAATAGTTAAAAGAGCTTAAAGAAAAACACTTTTTTTCGTCTACGGACTGCAGTATTTTTTTATATTAGAGTCAGACTAAAAATTAACTGAAAAACATTAGAGAGTAGCGTGTAATAGTAGAGAAAACATTATAAGAAAACCTGCATACTATTATAAATAATTTTATAGTTAGGTATCATATTAATTATAATAACAAGTTATGACATAATTTTGTTATTAAATAATAATAGTCGTTATAGAGCCAAACCTCTCATGAATCCTCGATATTCCTTTAATCCGGCAATGACACTCACGGTAGATACTCCGTTTATCGATATATATTATTTGTGTTTTACTACGTCTATAACTAGGAAAATTAAAACGACATGCTTCACATAATTAATCTTTTGCTTTGTTTCAGCCTCCGATTCCATCTTACCGACCGACACCTCCCACGTCCTACCGACCAACTCCTCCGCCGACTTACCGACCAACACCTCCACCGACTAGCTACCGACCAACTACACCTCACACGTACGTGCCGCCGCCTTCGGGACAGCCGCCCAGACCGCCCCCGGACGTAAGTATTGCAATATCACTGGCAGTACACGCTTAGTTTATTACATAATTATCTTAATATTTGATAATCGTGAAGCGTAGTTTCAAGCTTCCTCTTATGAGCCCAAGCCAACTCTTTCTCAAGGTGGTGCATAGTATTTAAATACAACAGACGAAGCTCTAGCGGCCGGTTCATCGTAAGTCTGCGTAAACGTAGTTACACGCCTGGCCCTGCCGTCAGGTAGTAGCGTAGGCGGTGCAGAAAGTGTACTCGCCGATCGCCACCCCGCATTCCCATCGGGGGGTATGAAAAAAACTCCCTTAGAGCAGGTCTATGTCCAGAAAAGGGTTGGGACAGGCTGAAGTTGCTCACGATGAATATTTAACAAATTGATCTGTACAGATATACCAATCGATCAATCGTCCTTCGACATATGTGAATAAATACCAGACGTCACAATAACATTTTATTTATATAGAAGCCAAAAATAAAATAAAAAATCAACACATTTCGGTAGTGGCGCGTCAGAAACCGAAAACCATATTAAGGGTCATCGATATAATGGTCGGGACTCTTGGCCGGCGGCGGCGGCTTGTAGAGCTTTTGCTGCGATTCCGTCACTGGAAAACAATATTAGACATACAATCTCAGTAGAAAAATGTTTTAAACGACTAGAACAGATTCGTAAATACGTTTATTATTTATGATCACGTAACGCAACATCACGCCTGTAATCCCCGAAGCTGTAGGCAGAGGAGTATAGAACAACACCCTCACGTTTCAACAGTTACGTTTAAGTCCCACAATGGAATACGTGGTGACCCTATACAACTGGCATATATCCAGACTACGAGTCACTACTAAAAATTCTAAATTAAATAAATCCAATAGTACTCGACCCGGGATTTGAACCCAGGACTCCCCATCGGCAATCACGCTTGCAACCACTCGACCAACGAGGCACATATGATCACACTACTGTTTATATATTCTTTACACAATTTTAAAGTATATACAATAATATGTATTTTTAGTTACCGAAAGGAGGTAATCGTAATTCTAGTCGCATACTGGGTAAGGACGAACATTAAAAATTTTCAAAAAGCAATGGAAGATCTTTACACATATGATTTACGTTATCAAAGTAACTACAAGTTACGGAAATTCGAAAGTAGGTACTGATATTCAGTCAGATGTCGAGTATTTACCGAAGCAGAGTAATTATCTCGTAAGCTTTTTGTAACATATTTGACCTTCTTTCGAGTATATGTTTTTGCAGGTAATCTAAATTTTAACATTTTTTAATTTTTATTCTTAGTTAACATAACATACCCTCATTATTGTCTACAATCTCGTTCAGCGTGACCGCTCCCGTATCGTTACCGGGAGAATCTGGAAGAACCGTATTTGCTTCTTTATACAGTATAAAAAACTAACAATATTACCTAATATTTAATAACAATACTATTAATGGCTGCTAATGAAATAAATATATGTTACTTCCGTCAGAACAAAGATGTGAATTAGCCTTAAGTAACGTTAAAGGAAGTTTAGCGTCAAGACAAAACTGGTGATATCTAAAAATAAAATTCCATTTATTAAAATGACTATCTGTTTGAGTAAAAATTAATTTTCTTGAAACTTACCTCCACTGGAATCTAGAAACATAAATCATGTAACAATATTACAGGTAACAGGTAACATACAGTTAACGGGTAATAAACAGCCACCGTTTGAAGTTGACATTTGATGAACTGTCAAGTGAAAATACGTCCGATAATTTTCCATATTTTTATTTTAGTTTTTGGACGGACACACTTATCTGACCCTGTGAAAGGGGCGCTAGTATCAATGTTCCTGTTGCTATATTAATTATCAATAACTACCAAAGAATGTGAAAACATTTATCGATTGAATTTAGTCATTTAGGTGATAACAAGGACATACATAATATTATTTAAATGAAAATGTTACCGACAAATAGCTCGAAATCCAATTGTTTAAATTCGTAAGAGTTAATTAACAAAACTTGATTACTGTCCAACTTGGGAAAATTAAAAAGTAATGCCACAGAACTCTGTAATATCACATACATATATCAATACCAATAGATGACAGCAAATCGCTGTTTTCGGATAACGCCGCATGCACAGATAAGTATGTCGGCCTATAAATGGGCCCACGGACCATTTGTCATTTAGTGCCTATTGGAACTGCAACAGAATTGTAGAAGCGCCCGCCATTTTGTTTACAGGGAAGTACTGAGAACATCTACTGTATATATATCATGAACAGACTGTGTTCATTCTCAATGACAGTATTAATGTGTTTGGATTACTCACCAATATTAACTGCACTTAACTGGAGTTGTAACGTATGGGAATTATGGACAAAAATCCCTCGCGAGAGGCGTATGTCCAGCAGTGGACGAGGACAGGCTGATGGTAAGGAGCAGCAGCTACCACAATAGACCGCCACTTGCTCGTTGTTTATTTTCATAAATACAGGTATGGGATATCTAAGCATTGCCTGTCTATGCAATCCACTAATTATCGATGAAACGTCCTGATATCCTGATATATTATTATATAGGTACTTACCGGGATTATATTTAGGGTCCACTGAAAAAATTGCAACACCACATTTTCTTTATTAATTAATAATATTTTAATAGAACTTTTATGTAGGTACTTCTCTCCTCACAACCCAATGACATTAATCTCACATTCCAAATTATAACCGGATTGGTTTATTCAAACTTATGCTTCCACAGTTTAATAACGAGATTCTCAAAAATTTTGGACAAAGTTCATTAACAGGCACTCAGCTATAGAAATTGTATAATGCTTTCCTTATATTCACCGAGCTACATAATGCATTCAGCCATTTACATAAGTAGATACTGCAGCTGAGTTGTAAGAAAATCTTTAAATCATAATACCGTGAATGTCGAAATGGCTGGCACCGAAACTCCTATTGTATGGTTTGGCGATTGAAAATTTTCAATATGGCAGCGTGGCTCCAATTGGACGGATCCGTCACATTACCGTTACACATAAAACCTTCATTATTGTGTGTCCGAATATGGCTTACATATAATCGACGATCCGGTGGTACAACGGGTCGATGTTGGTGATGTAGTGAAGTCCACGGGATCAATCTTTTGACTGAGTTTGTTACGGCCTTCGACTGCAAACATATACCAATTAAATCATTATGATAAATGAAGCGACTCTCATCCTCAGTAGTCTATTATTAGTTTTTTCTGATGGCAACATATTTTTTATAAGTAAAACTTCACTGCACTTGTTTGTCATTAATTGTAGGAACGTTGTTACCTCGCAAACCAACTGAAAACAATGAATTGAAACACCCAAATCATTATTAATAATCCTGGAAAAAAGTTTGGTACTGTTTTAACATATAGATGAAGATACTTGCCGTGTTCAAAACCTGTAAATACATATTAATAGTTTTAATTACCTACCTATATTTTTGTTTAACTAATATGTTTAAGCGCGGTGGAGGCATGTATTAACAAAAACTATACAAGGACTTTACTAAATAGTTTAACTGCTCCTGGACTTATGTATATACGTCTGTTTGTAATATCAAAATAATATCTCTTTAATAAGTAATAAGCACATGAAAAAAAATTATACGATGCGTATAAATAGAAACGCAATTTTGACTTTTGTCTTTTGTTTCTGTCTATCCATCTGTTTATTTCCTATATCTCCCAAATGGATAAGCTGATTTCAAAGGAACTTTCATTTGCATATAGCTGAAGTTACAAGGACTAACAGATGCTATTTTTATTTGAAAAAAATGTGTTAATATAAAAAAAATAAGAACCATAAAATATAATAAGCCCACGCGAACAAAGTGGCAGGCACACCTGGTATATAGGTAAATACGTAGCTAGTTAGCGATTTAGATCCAGACCACAAATTCTGTCTAAATAGTTTTGATTGAAATGGCCTCGTATGAAGTATTCCAAGATCTCATTAATTTTCGCATGGAAAGGAGTAGGAGAAAATGAATATAATTAAAACTTACTAGATAATCGGTCCCCATATTCTGTACAAAAAAAAGTAAATATATTAACGTATTTATTATACACACAAGTATTACAGTAATGTTACACAGAAGAATTATAAATACATACAAAGCCGGGCTTATCGCTATAAGAGATCTGTTCTAGCTAACCCAGTGAGAAAAGGAGAAAACAGATATCTACTCACATTACGAAGAAAATACTTAAGTAGTCAGTGAGTTTAACTCTATGCATTTTACAAAATTTATGATAAGATATGGTAAAGAACCACTGAACAATCGAATTGCAACAGAACTAAAAAAAATACCTCCTAATTTTATCAAATAAATATCACGTTTTACTTACCTACAGCCAAATTAGTCAACTTCTTTTCTGAAAAAAATTGCTTCCAAATTTGATTTCCTACTTGCATACTTTAAAATTGATGATAGAGAGTTTACTCACACGGTCTAGAATAAATCTGTACTGCAGCTACAAGATGACAGTTTGGATGCAGTTTGTGTGCAGTTGACAGAACTGCATTGAAAGTGTAGCGTCACGTAAACAGCTATGCGTAAATAAGCGCAAGTGAATCTCACCTAGTCGCGAATCAAGTTGTGTTCCACAATATATGGGTATTATCATGATCTGTGGATAGATAAATCATTGTAGAAATATAATATTTTCTATACTGTTATATATCATATACTAATACTAGATTTCTTAAAGATTAAGTGATAGTATGATCGTCATTAACAAATATATAATAAAGGTATTGTAGATATTTAGAAGATACTGTGGTGGACATCCGATGTAGCTAGACGAATTTGAAATTGTAAATCTGTCAACAAATTACAAGGAAAATTTGACTTTTAATACACCTTACATAATAAATGGATTCATATTGTTACATTTTACATAGAATATGAATAGGTACACTCTTTAATTAGGTAATTTTATCACGTAGGTACCTACCTATATTAA
>DWEE01003170.1:0-10743 GCA_018245755.1 Parelbella macleannani
ATATAACAAAAGCGCGGAACAAAATCGCACATAGTCCATTTTCCGCGAAAAACACAAAACGAACTGTCCCGTGTAAGTTGCGCTTAAAAAATTTAATATCGCAATGTTGGCAACACCACAAAGCTTACATGTGAATGCAGCGTGCTAATGTTGCCAACTTTATATCCCTTTTTCCCTTTTATATTTGACATTCCTTTTATTCTATATACAAACGAGTATATTGTAGATATTAAATATCAAGTGAAGCGATATTAAGTTTTTGCTAGTAGAAATCGCATTTGTAACATGCATCATATTTTTGCCGTCTCCTTATATACTTATATGTCTGCCTACACCAACCGCAATAAACAAAACACTGTACATCTCTTTTGCTTAGACAAAACCTAGACATCTTTGTGTCTATCACAGTAAAATATTTTCCTACAAAAGTAAACTTAATATATTAAGCGAAATTTTCGCCCTCGTATCTCTGAAAGGATTCCTCGTATACAAACATACATATATAATATATATCTATATGTATGTACGTATGTTTCTGCCGCAAACGATTACCGCTCCGCTTGTTACGAGCACAATGCAATAGTTTTTTAAATAAAAAATGAATGGTTTTAAAATAATTGCTTTTGATAAAGCAGATAGTATACCGTGTTAGGTAACATGCTTATTTGTATGTTTTATTAATAACAAACTTAATGGTAAGCCTAGGTTGTATATAGAGAAGGAAAAGTAAATGTGTCAGTATATTTGGTAATAATTAAAATGTTGTCCGCATATAGAGCGTTTCGTTTGTTAATAGTATGTTCGGTTATTTAAAAAAATATTTCATTTATTTGATTATACTTTTTGTAACACCTTATGCTAGGGGACAGTCAACGCAGGGTGATGGAGAGAGCATATATGGTAGGTGCATAGATCAATCAATTTATTATTCAGTGTGACGTTAGAAATAATTAAATATAAAATTATTTTTAATAAATTTATCTCACCTGACCTTCGAAATTTAACATGTAAAATTAAGTATTATTAGAATATATAAGTTATTATTATTGTTCCTTAAAGCCCCTTCTCGGTGCCTTAAGTCCTCAAACATAAACTTTACGGGCATAACCAGCAACAAATATAAGTACCTACGTTAAATGAATATCTTCGAAAATTTGTTTTCGCGAACACAATATAAAGGAATACGTTGAAGAATAAAACAATTAAATTGCAAAAATCTACAAAGTTCCAAATAGGAAGAAAGTCTCCGCAACATGTTGAACTTTTTAATAAAAAAAAGAATGACTTGCAAAGTTGGCAATACTTCCTTTGTTAATCATGAGCTAACAATGTTGCCAACGTAACAATATTAAAGTTTGAAGTCTCGGGTTAGCTCGACTCACACATCAATTATTACTTGCATTTACAAGTTTATATTTTTTAACAAGATTGTTGCCGAGAGATATAAATTATTCTATATTGCAGCATTAAACTGTCATATTTAGAAACGCGGATGAAAATATGGGTTACTGGTCAAACAGGATATAGGAAAGTTTTAAGCCACCCTGAAGACCTCCAAAAGGGTTCAACGGGTTCGCGTAATATGCCAGCGCAAACACAGAAACGCTTCGAGGAATATTTCACTAACACCCATTTACCCATCTGTTGACCACGTTTTCCCTTACTTATCTATGTAATATGTTTCTCAATATATTATACAGACGTATGTACATCGACTGGTAATAGCATCAAAATGACTAGCATTACCAAGTTCAGTAATGAAAAACGTAATCCAAAATTCAATATAAACGGCTACAGCCTATAGCGAGTGAACGCAAAACTCATTCACTTATCTCTCAGCATAAAGAAACAGAACTCAATATACAGAGTGATGCAAACGCTTTAATCGCTATAAAATTTAATCAATTCAGATTCCAATCACACATAAGCTCCGTCCATCACATACATATTCAACCGGCTTTATGTTTATTCAATCACAACCTTGGCACAATTTCATATCGATTGTAAAGATTAATATGCACCGTCTGATACGGTTTCATCCGGTGCCATGACCATAGAACTGACGTAATATAGAAAGGACATATTATTGTTTCATTACGTGTCAATTCTGGAAATTGTTCCTCAATATTTTAGTGCAATGATCAAAGAGATTGATTAAATCACGTTCATCTGAGATTGATCAAATCACATTTATTTGGGATTGATTAAATTACAATCATATTGAATTTTATGAAAAGTTTTGTCTATAATTGATTTTATAGTCAATCGGATTTCATATGTCTATATAGTTTTACATCGTTACTTTAAAACCATTTAACAATGTTAGACAATTTTTATCTATTTAATCCGACTGCTGGACGTGAATTCTAAAATAAAGGGTAGCAAATAATATTGTTACGGGCGAAAGGTCGTCTGGTCGTACGAATGTCGGTGACATTCGACATACATACATAAGGCTGAAACATTTTATTTGTTTAGGAACTGTTATCAATTAATGAATAATTTAAGTTTAATCTTTTTGTAGATCCCTGCTTATTTGCCACCATAATCGAGACATAAGGACTATGATAAAACGTAACATCTCCTCTATAATGCCCAAAAGAGGTAGGCCGAGGAGTGTATTAGGCACACTCTCACGTTTCACCAGTTACGTTACACGTCTCATCGTGGAATAGGTGGTGAGTCTATCATTGTGACGACTATGCTTGTTTCAAATTTTAAACAGCCATTACAAAAATTGTATATGTGATCTCGTTCATAAATTAAATTAGAATTCCTCCCTCTCGCCGTTAAATCTAAAGATATGAAATTTCAAAAATGTTACCTATCCCATTTTTTACAAAATTACAATTCTCTCCACCAAAAATTTCCTTTGTGCATCCCGAGCTTAACCTGCAATTCAGATTTTTAGCTTTTTCACTAGCCTAGTATGCTAATGTTCGCCTCTGGGAGAGCCGTCTCTTAGAGAACCACCTCTCGCTACTTCTGTTATACTAAAATGCCGAATCTTTATGCAAAAAGCGATTTAATGGTGGCAACCGCAACGCTATGAAACTGTCAATGCTAAATTATGATAAATACGTGATAAATTTATTCATGCCGATTAATATATAATATTTTGTAATGGACACTAATTTCGGCCTAAACCCTTCTCATTATGGAAGATCCGTGTCCAATAGAACGTAAAGGAATTGATAATGCTCTTGACGATTAAAAGGATAATTATTTTGGACCTTTTATATCACTCAAAGTGAATAATGTAACACTACAAAGTGTTGGGACAACTCACATACAACCATATGTCTTTAAACTATACTGAACCTGTGCTGTTGTCAACGAATAGGTATAATTAAAACATTTGTTATTTCCAAAGATATCTTTCTACAGAATGGGAAACAGAGCCATAATCTCCAACTCAGTCATAAGATTCGCTATTTGCTGGACCAGTAGGTCAGTTAAAATAAATAAAGTCATAAAATTTCATCGGTTGCTGCACTCCGCTTTGCCCTTAGGCAGCTCCTTGTTGTGATAATTTTTTCGATTACTTACTAAATAAACTACAATAACAGAATATATTATTAATACTATAATGGCTAAACTAAGCTTGGAAACGCTTCCATTGATTAACACTTGTACGGTAAAAAAATCTATACTCTATAATACCACTCCATATATTTCTGTTGTGATGCAATTATTGTTAAATAATATTGGTGTTTCACTGCGAATATTCTGGATACCGATCAACGGGTGCTTGCTCCTGAGAACTGGAAACTATCTCAGTTCTCAGGAGTAACAATACTTATCTGACTAAAACCGAATGGAACATAATATACTAAAATATTGTATCTGACATTTACTAACGATCCCTACTTCTGCAGCGTGATTATCAATGTTACGCGAACTATTAATCTTATTAACAATTAATATAAACAATAAATGAACTAACTGACACTAAGAGTGCTATTGTTACAAATCCTGTTCGAGGTCAATTACAGATGTGTATGGATGCCAGCGACCATTTGTCACTGTATATTTGCTGCTCTCTTTATTAAGCAAAAAAACCTTTTAGAAATAACACTGATAATATAAGTAATACTTCTAAAATAGTAGAAATAGCCTCAGCATAGGTGAAAGTTAAGATATTATGTGCTATAATAGCTGTTAAACATCTAATGTAAATTTCCGTAATAAATATACCATATTTATTAGTCAAAGAATATTTTGGTCTCAACTTAAACAGTTATTGATGATACATAGTTTACGAAGTTCACGATAACTCAAAGCGAATAAATTCAACTGTAACCATCTTAAGCGAAAGTACGAAGAGGTACGAAGAAGTGGCTCTCAAAGAGGTGCAGAGGTATGCTAATGCATAGCTCGAAGGGATAGTGGAAATGCTAAAGAGCTCGAATTTTAGACGTGAAACTATCTCAAAGGGATTCTTTTCAGTGGAGTAACATTTAACGTTTCGTTTTTTTGTTCGCTTAATGGCGAGCCATTATTTGTATTACGAGTATTTCACTATGTATGATAAATTTAAAAATAAAATATATGCATATGATCGAAATATAACCACTTTTAATTTTTAATTAATAGTTATATTGATACAAAGTATTGTTTCTACAGTTAATTGTCAGATGATATTAGATTTTAAGTTGAAGCTTTGTATAATTAGAAGAAATAAATGAAAAGTGCCAATTGTATGTAATAAACGAAAAAAGAATTGTTTATGTAGACATATAGGTATACATAAAGCTTAATCCTTATTTCATAACCTGAAGGAGTCTACATCAAAAATATATTTCAACTCCAACGTCTGGAATATTGGAATTCAATAACATTAGGTTCCACAACAGCAGCTATGTCTGGTGACTGGAACTATTGGCATAGTCAACATTTTGGTATCATAAAAAACAGATGAGTATGCCAGGGATGGTCATATCATGCAGTGGTTGGGTTGGATACATTTGGCTCGGTTTGGATATACGCCAGGTGTAGGACACCTGTAGCATCGTCATATTCAATACTTCAGTTTTTTAATCGTTCCATCTTTCACTAAGGCTAACTATCTTCTAAAATGTCATGTACTGTATTATTTCCTAACGATTTTTAGATCGTAACAACACGAACGTTGCCCAGTGACATAAACAGTTGCTCTGCGATCCCCAACTCGTATGCCCAGCGCAGGGATTAAAGGCAAAAACCCCTAGGAGTGGCGTATATCCAGCACTGCACATAAAAAGTCTGATAATGATGACAAGTAAATAATTTTGCAGGAAAGCTCCGAGCTTATAAAATTATTTTAGTGTATCACACTATTCACACACACGTATCCTCTGCTCCCTTCCCTCACCTTTGGGTAAAATTGTAACCAGGCTGGCATGCCACTCAGGGGCTTCCCGGATTCTATTTCCGACCAAACATGGTTACCAATATGTACATAGAAATATTTTGTCTCTTTTGTGGGTCTTGAAGCTTGTATACTCCTTCCTGTATTCAAAATACGCGCAATATAAGATTCAATAAGTTGCCAGAACTAGAGGACAGTGTGTTATTAAGATAATTTTAATAAAATCAACGTGTCAATAATGTAAATCAACGGTAAATTGAAAGTGATTGAACGATTTTTGAGTGTATCCTCGCTTAAAAAAGCACCTGTTGACATCTATTATATCTCCTACACATTTGGGCCCTTTGCCCTAAAAGGCGATAGCTAATATTCAACTATTACCACTATTACACCCTACACTTAACGACAGGGTGAAAACAAGCCCAGCAACACCACTCATGAATTAAAAAAGACAAAACCATTGTACTCATACATTTGAAGCAATTAATTTAAAAGGGAACAGGTAGGTATATGATAATTAATCATGCACCTGATTTATGATGTGAGCTCCTGGGGGATGTGCCGAGAATAAATCTCGCCGTGGCTAATTTGTATAAAAGTTAAATGGAATATTCATTCTGTGGACCAAATGGTATTAAACCAAAAGGTGGTCAAAACAAAAATGTTTGTAATAGGTCCTTCTTTTTTATTTAGTTTAAGCTTTCAAAGGAACTTTTAAGCTTCTGTGTGGAAGATCCTAGTTTACGATATTCCACCAGTCTATCCCATCTTATGTATTAAGCACAGCGGCTATTAATTACTTGTACTTGTCTACAAGTTGATCGGTCCTCGATATGTCGGGTACAATACTTCACTAGGCCCTTTGTACAACAGAAATATCATTTTACTATTTGTGTTGACATAACCCTTTGTTCTACTAAATCATTTTCATTGAGAATTTAAAAATTTTATATAGAGCTATCTATACCTGAATAAAGACAGATCAAACAATGCCTGAAAAAGATATTCGGAAAAGAAAATCTATTCTCCTAATACTACCTCATATACATAACCGCCTTAATATAGAGGCTTTTGCGGCGCGATAAAATATATATTTCATTGATGGGTCCTACCACGGGCATATATGCGACGTATTGAAATTTAAATTCTAGCATGAAATTAGAATTTTGATTTTGATTACTTAGAGGTTTAAATTCTGATAAAAAGATAACAATTTTATACATATTCATTATGATTATTATCACTCTTGTAGTACTTCCATTAGTAGATCTAGTTTTCCCCTCAAAATGAGAACGACATATGAAAATAGCAGAACTCTACAAACCGTACGACACTCTTCTGTAACTACCGCATTTTTATCCATTTATTATATCATCAATAATTCTCTGCATCTTTTCAATATATAAGTGAAACGGATGGCTTACCAAATCGACGTTCGATTTCAGTCGTACTCCACAAAATGTACAAGGATTCGGAAATGATATAAATAAAATATCTTTAGCGATCCGACCACCCCTCTCTCTCTGTTTGAGCGAATTCTTGAAATGGCAAATATTTTTTTTTCTACAACTAAATGATAATAAATAAGTATTCAGAGTATGTCTGTAGTGTAACAGCTTTCTGATTACTACGGTATACGTTTTTCCTATTTTCTTAATAAAAAATAACTATTAAAATAACTGTATGTTAGTTGTACGAAACTATTATAATTACGGCTTGTTTGTGAAAGCTTGTAATTCTAAAGGCTTCCACGTAAGATATCAAATCACTTTGTGAACATAAGGATACGTCACTTTATATTTTGTATATACCTACTCGTATATCATATTTTACCCTATTTCGATGAATGGCTAAATAAATATTATTCACATTCACCTGGATTCATTGTTTAGGATACTGGACTCTTAAACATCGGTTAGCCTCTCAAAGTTCTAATATCTACTATCTATGACTGGATTCTGAGAATTCAGTTCCATGACCTATTTCCGCTAAGGAATCAATAATTAGTTGCTACCCTTAATGACGAAACTAGATCTGCTTGTTGCTTGTGGGCTCTAATATTTCATTGAAAGCTACAAAGCGGCATGTTCATGTATTTTATATGTACAAACATAAACACGTAACTTCACGTCCCGCGTTTCACCAATTACGTTTGAGTTCCGCAATAGGAATAGGTGGTGAGCCTTTTGCCATATACCGGGCACAGATTCAGACTCCGCACTCCAGCGACAGCCACACTCTACTCTACACAGCGACACTCCGATCCAGGCTCAGTCACTACAAAATCTAAGGAAGAAAAATTCAATAGTATGTACCCCACCCAGAATTCGAACCCGAACCTCCCGGTCAGCTGTCGCGCTTGGCAACCACTTATCCAGTCAAAGCAGTCGAAGCAGTCAAATAAACATACATATGTACATACATACATACAAGCCACACCCATAATTGCGCGGCTCTACTTAAATATATATGGGAGTGCCACGACACGGCTGAAGCAAAATATGTATGATTATGTCCCCAATGTTTTTCTTTCATGAGCTTTATTTGAAACATAAAGCTGGGTACATACATAAAGTACAGCATCAAAAAGTACTTAATTAGGCGACAAGATCGCTGTAGACGACATTATGCAAACGAGGCGCCTAATAGAACATAATGAACTTAATGTAGAAATAATGGTAACGTGTTATTAGGTGAACGGGAATTTTACTTACCTAAATAGTTTCGGGAATGGTAAAAGAGTTCCAGTCTTTTAAAGGTAAGAAAATAGAAATATATTCGTAGCAATGACATTCAGAATATTACATTTCATAGCAAAAGTCAGTTCACATAAGTATAAACAGAAAATTACGAATATACTGCTTCGTTGGTCGAGTGGTTGCAACCGCGATTGCCAGTCGGGAGGTCCAAGGTTCAATTTCCGGGTTGGGTACTATTGGATTTTTTTATTTAGAATTTCTTGTAGTGACTCGGAGACTGGATCTCACCACCTATTCCATGGGAGGTAAACGTAACAGATGAAACGTGTTGGTGTAATACACTCCTCTGCCTACCACTTCAGGGATTACCGGCTTGATGATTTGTTAAGAAATAAACACAGAAAACAAATAAACACAAAATAATACATTATACCCCAGTTGCTCCCTTACTTTATTACCCCAAGCGTTTCCCATCATTCGGTGGGTATCGTGACCTATGAACGACCGATGTACGAGAATAATTATAACTATTTACATTCAAAGATAACATTGTGTTTGGTAAGCTGATTATAATACAAACAGCCCTAAAGCCCTCCTACATTATTAATAGATATTACCCTACCTAAAATTACCAATGCAATCTTTACCAGACTCCGTTCCATTACATGGACAATACACACGCCTACTTCTCTTTGCTACACACAATAAAATAAGAACAGATATAGTTTAGTGACAGCCACACTTTTTAAAATTCATAAGTTTTTATTGATTTTTCTTTTCCGTTCCTTCATGTTTATTTACGTACATATGATTCTATGCAGTATACCCTTTTAAATTGATCATAAAAACAATTAAATGAACGAAAACAATTCAATAATAAAACATTAATAAATACCAAGGAAAATAAAATCATTATTTGACTCGTTTCTAGTATAACGTTTTGTATTACAAGCGTAGAATCGTAGCGCCGTAGCAACGTAGCTCCAGATTACCGTAGCTCGCAGACGACATAATATGTCTACAAGAAAGAATAGTTACTACATAAATATATGCAAAATCTTATTTGTGAATATTGAAAGCTTGGTAAAATATATATTTACATATAACTTTAGAACATCTTGAAAATTAAACAATATGTCATTAAAATAAAAATTATTTCGGTACAAAGTTTTATACCGTCGGCGTAATAGTTAAAATTTCAAAATTGTTTTTATGAAAGTCACACCTCAGAATATTATATTAGTACCGCTGAATAGTGCTTTTAATATTAGAGTCTAATTGAACAGAACTGGTAGCCACGTAAAACGACAAGTCTTTCAACTTAAATTTCACAGCAACGCACTCATTGCCATAGTTGGTAATGTACCAGTCTTCTTTATCATACTTGGTTAGTAACGAGTCAAGCTATGAAATAGAAAACAATTTCAATATTTAGTACTAAAATCCCATTCAGTTTTTTTCTTAATTTTATTACATAACTTAAAATAGCAATAACGTAACATTACGTCTGCATTTACCCAACGGGTTAGTCAGATTAATATGGGGTAGAGTCCATGGCCATATAACTAATAGTAACTGAGAGCTAATTTTAAAAAAATCATTAATACATTAATCGTTGATGTAAATAGTTTTTCTTCAGGCAACAATTTAATAATGTATTTAAATAATTATTTGTGTCCAGTTAATTACATACTCATGTTCGTATATGGAACTAAAATTATCTGACACCCAGGAAATTATATTATCGGAATGTAATTGGCAAATATATATTTTTATACCCAAATGATTTTCCGGAGTCTTAGCAATAATAATACTTATAGAAACTTTTGTAATTGCTTGTGATATTATATATAAATAAAATGGATCTCGCCGGTATGTTTGTCTTTTCATTAGCGGGTAATATCGTGAACAATGGCCGCGTTCGCGAATCACTTTCAAAGGGAGTAAATCTGCGGGGATAACACAAAAGTCGCCTCTCATAACTTGCCCCAGTGCAGTATGGGAACAATACGGGCTAGAATGGAGTGTGGTGCAAGTTAAAAGAAATTATTTATTTAATATTTATTGTATAATATTTTCATTTTGTTTACAAACATTAATAAAACCATACTACACACTTAATACCTTCTAATCATTTGAATAATCTAGAGTTTTATTAATATCAATACAGTCTTATTTTATTAATAAAGAGTCCTTATGTTATTACTATATTTTTTTTAACGAGTAACTTCAAATCGGTAAGTTGATAGCAATAATAGACCTATATCTACAATCTTAATCACATTTAGTCACAAACGTCCATAGAAAGTAGAGAACAATTTGTAACTACACTTCGCACCTTGATTGCTTATTGCGTAGTTAAATGGTATACAACAATTGTCCATTTTATGTTCATTTCTTTACATGTCATCTCTTCAAAAATTTTATAAATATACATTTATGTCGCAATAAACATAGCTATAGGACATAAAATCCGTTACAAAACAACAGAAAACCTATATTATCATATATAAGCGCACTATTTCAAAAAAAACGCTGTCTCTCCTAACTAGGAGCGCGCTCGCGACGTACATAGCGGAAGAAACTAATTTCTTAGCGCGGACCGAACTTTATTCGTTAAACTTTACCCGCTGACGTCACGGCCACGCCGCGGCACGACACGTTATAGCAGTTGACGACAACACTGACAGTAGT
>DWEE01003171.1:0-10742 GCA_018245755.1 Parelbella macleannani
GTAGCCAGAATTAAAACAAACTTTAAAGTTAATTATATATCCCAGTAAGCCTCACCAGGTATCCTCAAATCGTATGTTACTTCTGCAGTAACGTATTTATTATCAGCGAACAACGTATAATTTCCTGTGTCGTTAACATTCATATTTTTAATAGTGAGATCTATTGTTTTTTCATTTCTCTTACTAAAATATTTGTTGGAAATCTTGGAAAGCTCCTTGCCATCCTTAAAACTGTAGGGAGATAAAATTATGATATTAGTGAAATTAAGCAATATAATACATGTGCGTGTGTATACATATTAAAACAAATCGCTCATTTGCGACTAGAGTGTAACATCTCGAAAACACTGTCTTAATAAAACAGTTCAGATAATTTTAAATCATATTTATTCTAGGACTAGTGTAATACTGTATGAATTATCGACTATTCCATGATACATGTAGGTACCTATATATAACTATCACAATAGTCATAGAATAATTATGAAACGTGGGAGTGTACCACACTCCTCTGTCTACCCCAGACCCCTTCGGTGATTAGAGGCGCGATGTTACGTTTAGAATAATTATGATTTCAATCTTTCGGAACTGTTTAATGAATAGTGTTTTGAGATGTTGCACTCTTGTCGCAACTGAGCGAAATATACTCACAATGTCACAGTTGCTGGTGGATAGTCCTCTATATTTGCGGATAATAAAAAGTCACGGGTGTAAATTACTATAGGACTAGAAAAAGTTTGCTTCTTGGTCATCTTTATAAAGCTCTCTGAAATAGAAAACGTAAATTTCTAGATGGGTATTTTTAGGTTAATTAGTGCCCAGGAAACTTAATTCCCATCTTATCATTTGGCAATGTTTAGTTTATAAAGTAAAAATACTGTTCACTTAATTAAATTTTTTTCTTATTTTTTTTTATAATTATTGTTAAGTGAATTGTTAGTGAGTATTGTTGATTCATGTTGAATTGGATTTAAAGTATCTACATACATTTTTTGAACTACCTAACTCCGTAACCAAAACAATAATTTTTCGCGCGGAAGCCTATAATCTATTTATATTCATACGTGTTGTACAGACAGTTTATATGCTAACAGGAATACAAATATAAATAACGTTAAATCAGATATTTATTTATCCCACTTGACGGCGCATCTCATAACTATATGATTTAAAAGTCGAGTTTCTGTTAGTGGGCCTAGTATATTAGTTTTCTATTTTCATGTACTTAAACACTCAACAATTATGTACACTACAAATTTCAATTTAATACCTAAATTATTATTAATACTTAATACTCGAATTATTTGTGAATTGGCATAATAATATTATACAACGATCAAGAAATCGATTGGTGCCAGGTGGATAGTAAGGTGCCAGATGGATAATAAACAGGCAGTTACCGACAGATGCATTTTCGTATATTTAACTGTAATATTATTATTATTATATTATCACGCCAGGTCACTTTCGTGATAGGCAGAGAGCACCGAATGTCAATTATCTCTATCCTTACATCGTCATCGTATACTTATTTGACGTTAGAATCACGAATAAAACCTCTTAAGAATTTGGCTTGCTACACATATCCATCTTCGCTCCTTACGACAGCGCCACTTGAACATTCTTAATTACTAACAAAAACAACCTATAATGTACGAAGAATTTTCGTGAATAAATTATTATTAACAATAAATATGTTATTTACACTGCATATAGTATATTAGTAACAAATAAAATTAATTACATAATATATTAGTACCTATGCCCTTAAGTTTCTTTTGAGAATACGGAAATGAAAATAAATAAAAACCCCCTTCAAAAGATTTACTAATTGTCTAGCGTTGAAAGTAATTAGCATAGTTTACAAATGTACGTACGTACATATATTATGTAGCTAGTCAGAAAAATTTTACATTAGTTCAAATTTATTGTTGAAATGTATAAATAATATTGTCATTTCCCTGCAATAATACAACTATAGCGCGTTTAAAAATTAATATTTTCATTAAAATAATATTTGTCGTGCATTATCATGTCTAAAGTTATGTTGTCATACTGTTTATTAACGCTCAAACGATATGAAAAGATACCTATCCTTTATTTAAAAAAACATCGCATGCAGTGCCGAACTTACCCGTGAATTTCTTTTCGAATGTGGTTTTCTGCTGTTCAAGCTCATTTTTCGAAAAACAAGTATAATTTCCAGCATCTGCTTTAGTCGCGTTCTCTATTGTGATATTGTAGTACAGGATCTCTCCTACTAAATCATATTCATTCGTACTATTCTTTACTCCCTTGAATATTGAAATAGAAAATGCTATTAATTTCCCACAAATTTATTGTATCTTTTACTGTTCTCTACTACACATGAATAAAATAAGCGTGAACTTAATACATATTTATTTTATTGATAGAATTTAATAATTTGAATACGCATGCTAGTGGCTAAATAATGTCGCTGTAATACTGACATGTCTAATACATATGTGTAATACTACATATGTATATATTATATCAGTATTATACCGAACGGTACGGTATGCGTTGCTTAAACGCCTTAAACAGTATTCACTTATTTTTGTAAACAGAACAAAAAATTATAATACTAACCAAATCAGAGGAAGCTGAGATACATATTGTGCCGATGTATTATTACATTATGGAATGACTTACATACTTTTTAAATAATCTAGCATCATGTAGTAAGTATAGCCTGTGAGCCTACTGTTTAGTCTCCAACATAACATATAATTTACCTTCGGATAGTTCCCGGGTATAGTCCATGTAAGCACAGTCGCTACGTTACTTTGGTATTTAACTGTGCAGTTAAGTGTGAACGTTTCACCCTCTAAAAAGTAGCGTTGGCCTTCGATACTTGGTTTCGGTGGACCTATGCTACTATCTAAAATGACAACATTACATTTTTATCAAAATGCATCGACTTTATTAACCGTGGATTTTATATATTACTAATAGATAAATACATATATCTATATATGATATATACTTTACTAGTAAATAATTATATAATATGATAATAATAATACACAAAAATAATGCAGTCACTAATAATTCACATCAGTATTTGATGAAATTCTTTATGGGTGCATCATTACTCATTTCTACCGCACATACTCGTAGCTATATCAAACTTTTCAACTGAGTATATCTAAGTAAACCTTTTAAAATTGGCGTAAAAAATTCTTCAATAAACCGTATTTCTTGATAATTTTCAACTACCCTATGCACTTATATTCATAGTGATTTATATCGATGCTCCTAAGGCGTTTAATAAAATCGTGTAATTTTGTTAAAATATTTTTTAAATCTTTTATTATAAATTCCACGTCTTCAAATATATTCATTGTATGACAAAAATCAATGACTACATTAATTTAAATAATTACCTAAATATTTTTGGTATTTCCAATACGGCAGTCGCAAAAAGAACTGAACTAAATAATTACGTAGGTATCTACGTATAGTCCATGTTATATTTATCTTTTCCTCCCAAAATGAGTTTGTATTCCATTTACATGAGAGGTAAATATGAAATATGAATGCGCATAATTGTGTTCGCTTCTTATAAGTATAGAATATTTAATATTCTAGTAAACACTTACACGCGATACAATCGGTTCATTATGTGGACCGTAACACGTGTAAAACTATCATGATAAGTGGATAAGAATATGGATCATACGCGAAAACTGCCATCAATTAGTTCTCAGCAATACCTATTAGACTCTTTGTTAATAATAACTATAATTTTCAAATAACGATTGTCGAATTCTTGACGAAATTTATTACGCACCCCCTTAAACATCCATTACTAAACACAAATCTACCTGTACACACACAGTAATTTTAAAAAATCTCATCAAATGCATTACATACAAAAACAAAAGTTACCAGTTCAATGTTAGTAAATTAGTCAATTGACACACAGTATACAGAAGAGATCAAAGAGAAGCAGAGCAACACACCAAGACCAGAAGAGACAGTGAAACGGTTACAAGCAAAAGCGAATAAACAAAACATAAATGACCAACATCCAAAGGTAAATGAAACCATCACACCACGCTACCTCGTTATGTGACATCTAGATTTCAGTACTATCTACTTACAACGTATAGTTTTCGTCGTGTTTTGTTTTCCGCGAAGTCCTGTGCATTTGTAAGAGGATCGCGCTTTCAATAAAAATCCAATCTTTGGAGAGTACTTTAAAAATTCTGGTGTCTTGTTACTCTGCGGCTATTATCGTATCGAATAAATAACATGTGGTTAGTAAGTGTATACAGTACCCTCATATGATGCTTTTCAATTTAAATTTCTGAACAAATTTACTCAGGTTATAATTTACCAAAATTGAAAAGCAAATTAAACCACATTTACGGCAAGTAAGTTCAGTAGATTCTATGTAAAAGAACAATATAATTACGCTAATGCTGGTCACGTATTGCCGTAAATGCAGTGGGCACATTATTATAAGAATTAGATTCACACAGCACTAATCACCTACATATATTTACAAAAAATTCTTTTGTCTTCTCGACGTTTCCCCTCACTAATTGACAAGTGAACATTTTTATCCGACCATCACGGGGCGTATGGCTATAGAAGGTGTAGCCAACTTTAGGATAATATTGCATTTTGAAATAGTCACTGTCTGCATGGTCCTGAATATCAAGAATGCTTTTATGAATCCACTTGAAGCAATCAGAAATCTGAGGTGTATCATGCCTTATAGTGTACTTAATCGCAGCTTCAAGCATTAGATTTTGAGTTCTGAATGGTCAACCTTGATTACTCTGTTACCGTCCTTTTTTCGAGAATTGGTTACTACATTTGACCGTTCTACAGAGCAAATGATGACTTTCGAGTAATTAACGTTAACCAAACGAGCCAGAACGTTACTGTTAGATAATAGCCGATATTACGAATCATGCGTAAACTAAAAGCAATTTTAATTTGCGTTAATGCTATTTTTTATCAAGTAATAGATTAAATTCCTTGTGCGTTTATTCTTATTTATAAGATATAGTTAACTTAACACGTAACACACAATTAAATAAGTTAGCAGTAATTATAATCGTCGTATATTTACAATATCATCTGCATACATACCAAAGTTATATCAACTTTAACGTCCGGTGTAGTTGGTCTACACCCAATTACGACCTTCGACCCGCTTCTGGCTATTACAACCTCCCTCAAGGGTGCAAACAAGTTATCCAACCCTATAATTTGTGAAACATAGGGATTTAGACTAACCCTGACTCACAATATCTCAAGCTATGATTATTGACTGATTGGTTTTAAATAAGTATTGTTTATTATTAAATCTCACCATCGACGTAGATATAAATATATGAACTGTGTTCGGTGTCGTTCAGTTCTTCCGTAACGTTTATCAGAGCGTATCGTTTGTCAACCGTGTCATCGAAGCATCCATAGTAACCCACCGCGAAGCGATCTACAGTATACAGGTTGAGAATTTGGACGTATTTATAATTTGGATCCAAGTATTCCCCGTTCTCTTCGACCATGGTAAAATTTGATCCCATTTTTTCTTCGGGTAATTCTTGTTGTTTTATATAAATTGGTCTGTTTGCTTTGCATATAATTGTAAAATCTTGACCATTTCGTAACGTTATTTCACTGACTGAAGGAATAATGATCGGACCTTGCGACCTTGGATTATCTGGAAACGACACGGTTGTAGTTCAGTTTTTGTAATATAATTTTTAAATAAAGAACGTACTCTTATGTTGTACCTTCGAAATTAACTATTCTATAAATCGTAAATCTACTATATTTAGGTACTACAGTCTACAATCCTAATACGATTGGTGTAACCGTAGGTAACTACGAGTATTATGGTACACGTTAATGCACGCGACCCCACCTTCGCTTCTAAAATTACGATAAAACGCCGACAACGTGGAAAAAACCTTTCGCTAATTTATTAGGTATTATGCGCAGATACAAGAGAAAGTAGTCGATCATCATACAAAATAAACATGAAGGGCCTTGTCACAGGGTAATTTATTACCACATGCCAATCAAAGGGGCAAATGATACTAAGAAGGAGAGGACTTGCCAGCAGCGAGCCGAATTGCATATCATGCTAATGGTGATTGAAACACGAGACAAAACATCCGCACACCCATCGAAATACACTATTAATTAGACTCTGCTCGCTTGAGGCGTGACAGAGGTGCGGTCAACATTCGAGTAATTAATCCTAACAGTAGCAAATTAAATGTCTACTGTGGACAATTGATATTATCGAACTCTACGAAGGGCAATCATTCAAACAGTTAACATCCCGTGGTTCACTAACTGCTAATATTCCTCATTACAGCATTGGGGTCGGTGATGAAACGGTAGCTAGAGAATCTTATGACAGAATCAATATAATATGTAATCGTGTCAAAATGATATTATGAGGAATTTATATCACGTATTATATTTCTAAATTATTGCAAAAATGTTACTTAACGTTTTTTAGAAGAGAATTTCAAAGTACAAAGTATTTGTTTATACTTTAGTGCTTTATAAATTTTTGTCAAAAATCTGAAATGAACAAGATAACTACAACGGGGCTCAAACTAAAGAACTCCAACTCAAAATGTATGAATATTATTAATAAAACATAATATAATAATAAAACCTAAACTAGAGCCCGCGCGACCTATGTGACCTTTAGTTTCATACGAGGTATAAGTCGAAAAATGTCCAAAAAGAAAATTAACAATAAATGTTCCATATTTAAAACAATTCTAATGTGGCTCACTCTTTTATTCTTCGACAGAATCTTTTGTGTAGCGCATAGCAGTTGCTGCATGTGTCGTTGTAATTTTTTTTCTTTTTTTCACAGTCGGTTAATAAAATAATATAGACATTACAAACATATTAAAACGCACTAACAATGTAAAGTTGTTATGTCGTTGTACCGGATGCTCCCGTTAAGATATCAGAGTATGTATCCTGTTACTAAAATTATTGTAAATGAGATACTTCCTTCAAAGTCGTTGAAGTTGATAAAGCCAACAATGCTCGAGTCTAGTTCAAAAAATATTACAAAAATAATGTTAAAATTCGACAAATATATTGAACGACTCATAGAGTAAACCAAAAGATTTGTGAAATAATTATCACTTAAGCCAAATAGATGCAACTTAGGTATACGTTTTTTAATAACGCATTAGTATGAATAATAAAAGCTAGACGATAGTTCTTTCGTGACTGCTTGCCCCGCTAGTTGGTCGCGTTCATGATTTGTGCGTGTGCGTGTATTTTTGTTGTTATAGCAAATTCAACATGTGTGGGTATATCTTGGAAACGAGCTACGCACTCGACCGACCTTTGACAGAACCTGCTGAAAATAAATTTATATATTTAAGAACTGTTTTTGTATCAACCTTTGCCGGCGACCCTTTCGTTAACAAAAGACCTATAATTTCTGTACGTTGCATCACTTCTATAATCCCCAAGAGTTGAGCGGAGGGGTGTTGTGCACTCCCACATATCACCATTTACATTCACATTCCACTATGGAATAGGGGTTAAGCTTATTGCCATAAACCGAACATAATCAAAATTATCCAATGATGATGACGATGATTTCTGAGTTGGCGGTTTTTTTTAATTTGATACCATCCTTGAAAACGATCCACAACACTAGTTTCATGTCAGCAAGATAGCAAATAACTATCGTACGTTAGAGGACGTAAAGAACGCCCAACAAAATACTTCATCCATTTCAAAACGGCTTAAAACTGTATTTTTGGATCTTGCTTTTAAAAAGCATTCAGAAATCGTTTAAACAAACGAATGTGAAAGAATAATTGATCAATTCACCGTAAGTGTCCATGTTTTTATATTGTGGGTTGTATAGGGTAACGCAATACATGAAGACTGGCTTGAAGCTGCAAAGTTAGCGACAAACTAATATGTTAAGAATTTTTCTGCTTCAAGAAAAACAAAAACTAGAAACTCCACTCTCAAATTATATTATATCGCAGTTAGGTGGATTTAAAATCAAATACAACAGCTAAGTAAAGCAAATAGATCATTTTATGAATGTCTTATTTATTGATACAGACCCTAATATCATACTGTAATGTAATTAGCAATTCTTTAAACAAGATTGATGTCCCGAATGAAATGTTCGTCATTAAAATTCTGTTGGACAAACACAAATTTTGAAACAGAACATAATTAAGTGTGAACGTAAATGTCTTACGCAAGGACTGTCGTGCAGTGACAAATGGCAACGCAATCTCATCACAGAGATATAATGGCTATAAATATCGTCGTACATGTATATATTTACGAGCGTATAACGGAAAAAAGCTATTCACAGGGTTTATTCTTATCGGGAAGCTTATCGCAAAATATAAATAGACATATATCAATGGACTGTAGAAAACATATACACTTGCGACTTTGTAATAGCTCCCGCGTTCGCCAATGAACGAAGATAAAATTCTCTGCAGAATAAATAGTCATTACGACCTTGACGCGGTCACCGTCAAGCCTGTTACAAGGCGGCAAAAACATTTACAGCATCAATATTGAATAATTCATAATGAAGGTGGTGAACGACGTACCAAAAAACGATTCGCAGGCCTTAACAATGGCTTTTAGATCTTCTTTATACCAATATTCCATTGAAAACATCCATCACCAGAATGTTTAGAAGTATGAAAATCGACGCTCGTTTAAATGTAATTAATCGACTATCATCGGAAAGAAAGAGTTGGTGTTATTATGTAATGTAATAAAGTTCAATAAACAATTATAGACCCAGCACCTATACAATCCAAACTACAAATATTAATATGTTCATAGTGCCTTCAAAATAGCCGTCGTTATAAATGTCAGACGAATGGTTATACAAGGAAATTACCATACAATAATGTTAACATACAAGACTCGCAAAAAGTGTCTCCCACCTACTAATAATTGTCTAAATATGGTTTAAGTTCCATGATTATATATTTTGTACACTTTTATATGCAGTGATAAATTTAACGCATAATTTTTAGAGGCATTTGTAAGTACCCAGCGGAGGGAAGTGAGGGAGATTGATTCACGGGGCACACGAAAACACTAGTATTTTTTAATTCTCCTAATCGTTATTTATGTAGGGGTGTCAAAAGACAGAGTCTTTACATGCTTTTTACACCATTGCTGTGAACAAGTTGCTTGTGGGTATATGCTTTTCTTTCGGACAAAAAAAGTATGCCTTCAGTACTCCCACGCAAAAATATTTATGCAGCGTAAAAATGTATCAAATAACAAATCTTATAACAAAGCCACAGTTTAGAAAACAATCATATACCTTATAAGACGAGGCACATTAATATGTTTCAATGTACCCTCTGTATGTAATGTATAAATAAAATTGCCTCCCTATTCTTTAAAAATGTTTTTCAGAGAAATGTTATAGACACGTAACCATAAAACACAACATATACTTAAATATGAATGAGGAAAACGTCACCGCTGAAACATATTGTGTAGGTATGTTGCATCGAAGGAACTGTTTATAATGATTCTAGCATTCACATTGAAGGGTTTACGTGATAATATACTGGTAGTTCAAAGTCACCCCAAAAAATTAGTAATGCAAAAAGACAATGAGTTAGTCGTATGAATGACATTGAGTTTGACCGAGACATAAAATCTCAAGAGAAAATTATCTCAAATTCTGGTTCATTATGAATTGTATATTTTTATGTTTCTTCATTGCATTATTAAAGATATATAATTGTTCAATGTTAGAAATAATAAATACTATAATGTTTTTAAGGATTTTGTTTTTAATTAAAAACGTAAGATCACGCTTGTAATTCCCGAAGAGATGAGTATAGTACACCCACGCGTTTTATCAGGGGCGTTTACGTCCTACTATGGATTAGATGGTGAGCCTATTACTATGCATGGGGTACAAATCTAGAGCTCCATGACACTGCTAAAAATTTCAAAATCGAAAAATCCAGTAGCACCCGACCCGGTAATAAAACAAGATCTCTCGATCAGTAGTTACATTTACAACCCCTCAATCAACGAGGCAGTAATTGATATTTAAATTGTAACTGAAACACTCTAAGGTCTCTCGGTAACGAATACCAATCAAATTACATGACGTCAATTGTTCGCAAACAACATCGCTGTCAAAGGCTAAATTGCTCGGGTAATCTAAGTATATATCGATTTCCGTGCAATTTACTGTAAATTTTCTTACTATTTTCTTTGAAAACGTTTTTGCAAATTATTCCCCACCTATGACATGGTTTTATCAATGTAAATAGATCGAATTTACCGAGATTTCACTGTTTCAGGGTGGCAATTATTTTACAACATACGGACTTCTGCTTTGATAAATTAAGAAATGTGTCGATATCCAAGTAAGAAATATACCTTATCATCATAAACAGCCGGTCTCAGTCCATTAGTAAATATAGGAAATAGTATAATAATAAACATAACGAAATCATTATCACCAACGACAAAATGTTTAATCTGTCCCACTTCCCTCTATGGCTTAGGTGTTATATGTAATTAAAAAACGTTACACACGTATTTGCTTACTGCCTTTTAAATGTAGTCAAATCAATACCAGCATGCATGTCTACCTACACACATAAATGTGAATTCGAAACTCTCTATCTAGGATTTGTTAAAGATGTAACGATAGATAGCACTTATTTAATATCCAAATTAGTAAC
>DWEE01003172.1:0-10741 GCA_018245755.1 Parelbella macleannani
ACTTTTTAGTTAGGTACCAGGTTATTCATATTTTTCATTGTAATAGCCCAGACGAAATAGGTAAGAGCACATAAAACGCAACGTAAACGTTACACAAAAATAACGTAATAAAATACATACTACACATTAAATGTAATTAAAAACTAACAAGCTTCTAAATTGTTTCAGTACTCGGAAACCTGAACAGTCACTAATCTAAGATTTTTAAATTGAACCTTTATATTATCAAAGTGATATTAGAAAGTTGGAGTCTCGATCAGTGCCCTGTGTATGGCAATAAGCTCACCACCTATTCCATGGGATTTAAACGTAACTGGTGAAACGTGGGGATGTAGTACCTACATCCCTCTGCCTACCCCTTCGGGGATAACAAGCGTAATGTTACGTGAGTGATATTATATAGATCTGTGCGGCAGCAACAACGCAAAGCTTGTTACATCGCAAACGAAATATGTATGTACGTACAACGATGTTAATTAACATCTGCCACCATCAAAAGATCTTAATAATTGGTTATATTTAAATTTGCTCAAGAGAGAACGCTTTGTATCCCAATTTCAATTGCATTCAGTTTACTGCGAAGCAACAAAAATAAACGTGCTTTAAATTGCAATTTCTTAAACCAATTGCAACTGATGAAGCCAGCTCGTCTACGAATCGGACCGACTCTACACAAATTTAACAGCGATTCGTTGCAAAGTTCAGCTATTTTTAACTGTTTTAACCGTTCGCGAAAACAAAATAACGCTTTAAAATGTAGTAGTTTCTTAAATCGCTAGGTATTACTTCTCCGAGTGTGCGGCTGGTGGAGACAGCTCGTCTGGAGAACAAATCATCAAGCGTTAGAACGAATCAAGACTTTGTTTACTGCGAACAACTGCATTTAACTTTCCAAATACCAGAAGAAAAAGGTTCTTAAAATGTTTGAATAATAGAGTTGAACATATTTTCATAGGGACCTTTGAGTGGATAAAATTTTAATTGATTTAGAAATAGAAAATAACAGATTTCTTAATTAGTCCTGTGTTTTTGGAAAAAAAAAATATGTTAAACCTATTGGCTTACATTACAGCCAAGATATTAATCAATTTTTATATATGGAATCGAGTTTTAGGTAAAGGTAAAAATTGTCCTTGTTTTATGAAGCACCTGAGAAAATTAGCAACGTATTAAGGTACATACACAAATCCCAGCTTTCAACGCGAAACACCTAATTTCATCCAAGCAAATATTACAAGAGAGAACCCGAAAAAGTTTATCAATTAAAATGTTTTAACCGAATACCGAGTGAAAAATAAAAATGTAACATTCCGAGGGTCGGATCCCGCACACCTACAACGAAATTACCGCGCAAATTACATTTTTAACACCGAAACCCGACAATGCAAACTGTCCGAAAGAATGTTGTTGTGAAAAGTTGAGTATCCGAAAGTTAAATGGAAAAGTTCGGTATTCAAATTGACAATCTCGACAAGAGCGGGCTTGTCCAACCCTCCGACGAAATGAGATTAAAAAATCGGTTCCCAACTGCAAAATAAATTAGTGACGATCGAGTGGAAGGCAAACGGTCTACAGCAGTCTGAACTCCGGCCGTTTTATTTTTGCCTAGACAACCCAACCGATTTGTTAACTGTTTTAAAATTTTTACTTTTTATTTAAACATCCGATGCTTTAGCCAAGCCAATATATTAGTATTAGTGAATAAGTTGTAATTATGTTATGAGTAGCTAGTATAAAAATTCATAGATGAATAAAAATTATTGTATATGTGTACCTATGATTGAAATAAGGTTTTACTATTAAGGTGCTGTTTTTTAACACACTTTCATAAAAGTCTATCCATCCAACTGAACCTCAAATCTGTAAGGCAGTATAAAAAAGACCACAATATCAGAAGGACTGGCAGATATATGTAGACAACATACATAATATAAAGAATACGACAGCAAGCAAGTTTTCAATTTACTTCCAAAATCGCAGCTGAACTTTAAAGAAACCTATTTTTACCGAGCAATAAATACTTTTCAACAATACTTGGAAACAAAACAGAAGGGAAACAATTCCTATTTTTAGTTCCGAAGTTGCGCCCAAACAGCGCTTATACACTCGGTAAAAGTGTTTGCTTAAGGGATTTTTATGCAAACATATAACAAAAGTATCTTTATTCTCACGAAAGTAATAAGAAAGGATTTAGATGAGACTATTTGCGACCCAAAAAAAGGTGTCTCATAGCGCCCTAATTGAATATTATTTCATATTAACACTATTGATGTATTTGGTATCAACAAACCCATATATTGTACATATTATATACTTTGTATGTTATACACTAATAATGTTACACATTCTCGGGTATGTTGGTACCGTTATCCATAATTAAAAACAAAAAATTAATTTTCTGTATGTTGGATATTTTAATAAAGCTTTTTAATACTTGTTACATTCAGAAAAGAGATGGTCTGGACACCTTCCACCATGCAACGGACCGACTTCGTTGGGAGATTATACCATTGACCGTCTAAGGAGTCACGGTTCTCAGCAAACGGGGAAAGACTAAGAGACAAATATAGATAAAAACTTACATAAATAAATTTATATAGGTATGCAGATGCCCAGGCACACAAAATACAAATTGCCCACGAGTGTGCACTACCTTCGAATATATAATTTTTAATATCATTTATGAACAAATAACTACATAAACATATGTAACATACATTGAAAACAGAACAAAGGACGTCGCGTAGGATACACGCAATAAGGCAAAACTGTATAACCGTGATGTGTCAGAGTCAAATTAGTTTTTATGTGACACATAAGCACATATGTGTTTTCTTTCTTTTGTCTTTTATTTCAAGAGTACTCTTATAAATGTTTTATTTATTCTAGGTAATAGCGTAATCATTTTCCAGCGCGGCTCCCAAATGACCTGAAGACGGTGCGATATGTTTCTCTCTTTACATTCGCATTTGGAATGTATATAGAAGCGCGAAAATTGCTACGCTTTAATAAATAATTGAACCAAAACGTTCATTCGAGAGATAAAATATCACTTGCATTATTTTTATTATTCTATTGTTATACATATTTGATCAAGTTTCGACTAATCATGATTGCTCGTTGATTGGGTGGTTCTATTGCGATTGTTAAGCAAGAAATTCTGGGTTCGATCAGCGGGTCGGAAAAAGTATTATTGGATATTTGTAACTTTAAATGGCCAGTAGTGGTTCGGAGCATGGATTTGCGCCCGGTTTTATAATAATATGTGCATCCCTATATGTCCCATGATATGACATTGACTTACAAAAATGGAAATCATTGGTACTGACATCGTAACAAAAACAATGAAATGATACTAACATTTCACGTTTAATGTAAAAAAAATATTCGTTTAAAGTAAGAGAGAAGAAATATTACGAATTAACGCGTCGAGGCCGGCAGAAGTTAATAAAACTTAAAGTACATTTGCAAGATAGTCGTCACTGTAGCAAAAGTTAAGCTGTTCATAATTATACAATATCACAGTATTTCTTACATCAAAGATAACTCAGAAGACACTTTACTGTGGTATTTGATGAAAGGCGGCGCTCACAACGCTAAGCTCGCTCTACGATGGGTCAAACTGAATATTAACTTTGGAATTATTAATTCTACGTTCATTAGTGGCTCCTTTATATTAGTCGAATATGGTATTACAGCACGCTTAAATAGACAGATGATTCTTTAAAGTGGCAATAAAATGAACGCTTCACGTTTTATCAATTGTGTAGTCTTCGGCCGAGAATTAAACCCGCATCTTTGTCAGATCTACCTTATAATTTTTTCACCATATAGCACGTAAACGATTGCAATTAGGCCAATTAACATAGAAAATAAATTAAGCACTCATATACGTACAATGACACAATTATATTGCTGTACACCGTCACAAATACAGACTCCACGATACTACTAAAAATTTCAATTTGAACAGCTCAATAGTACCCGACCCGGCACCGAACACAGGACCTCTCGATCAGCAATCGTACTCACAATCACACGACCAATGAGGCACTCAGGTATGACTACGGTCTAAATCGAACCCAGAGCCCACTGGACAGCCGAATGTAAGTGTAACTAAATTGGGATACATCAACCATACACCATTACTATTCTTTAAACAAAATATTACACTCTAAAGAATTGAAACACTTCGAGTAGAACAAAATGAACCATATTAAAGGCTAGTGTAAATATGAAACGTATTTATAGTATATCCGATAATGCACACTTTTAGTGGCGGTTTCTCTCTGGATCACTTAACCCGGTAGCGCCATTATGAATATGGTTTGCCGCGGCTTTAGTATTTAATGACTGAGTATCATATACATATATTACAAGCATTGAATATGTATCTGAACGCTTAAAATGTCATATCGTATCGTATCGTGTCGTATCGTATCGTGTCATAATGTAAAATCATTTCAACAGTTACATAACATAATCATATTTATGCAGTTATAAGAGAAATATAAAGTCCTATCAAAAAACAGTACAAACTGATTAGAATTATATAACGGTATCAAATGCTTTCAATGCGTAATTCAAATGGTTCCTCCATGGATTGTTTTACAAGCAACGTTCGTATTAATATGTCGTCACGGCAGATTCGTTACGGGGTAGGCGAAGAGAACCGAGTGGCAAATATTTCTGAACTTACAAGACCTGACGTATTTGTTACATATATCAATCTATTCATACACACACGTCTGTTCCAAAGATTACTGACTCCCCCATCAAACGGTATCTGATCTACATAGTAAGTTGAGTCGGGTATTATTTTGCCGAAATTTCACTTAATAATAGTATCTGACCTATTTGGTGCAGAGACGCGAGTATACATTGTTTATTGCGTATTTCTTCGCTCGCAAACACTGTTCCAAGACGGTCAACGTAAGCCCACCTGACACAAACCATGCATCATCCGAACGTCCAGAAATAAACACTCAAAGCCACGGCTGTTCGAGGTGGCGAATAATTGGCCATCAATGGTTCACGTTCATAAATAATTTTGATTAATGTTCTGTGCACTATTCTTCTTCAAGGGCTTCTGCAACGAGTGAAGGTCGACTACTTGTATAATATAATCAATGACAGGAATATTGTTCACTAACAGTCATGTAACATACATTGAAACTAATGATTAGGACACGACTAGATATACACACATTGTATACATCACACGGTAGGTATATTACATTCCTCGTTGCGACCTCACGACGATCACCGGGAGCTAGTGAAGACAGGTCTAAAACTAGTTGGATTATCGAACCATTTATGCATATATTAATAATATTACCAGATAATTGATTTTTGTAAAGGTTAATCTGTACCCACAATAAAATATGACATGTGCTTTTACGAAAAGAGAAATTATAATAAAATCTTACAGTCTTACAAACTATAAATCTAAAAGCCGGAATTTAAGAAGAATAAAACTTTTTTCTAATTTAATTTTTCTACTAGTGACTCGGAATCTGGATCTGTGACCGGTGTACGCCAATAGGCTCACCACCTATTATTCCATGGGACGTAAACGTAACTGGTGAAACGTGGGTGCAATACACCCCTCTGCCTACTTCTTCGGGGATTACAGGCGTGTTGTTACATTTTAAAACGCAGTTTGTTCTAAATTTAGGAGCAATAACAATAGAGTAATATAACAATTTTGAATTAAAATATAAGACGGTTCTCATCGGATATTTATCTAAGCTAATATTCCGACGACTTAATCGGTTTCGCACACAAAAACTTGGCTCATCATTTCCTCTTCAGATTTGACTTCGGAAATCCCTTCTTAGTCAACTCTTGCGCCATAAAAAGGTTTGTTTGCGAACCTCCCTAAGCTCAATTAAAGTTTGGTTATTAATAACGAAGATGTAATATGAAACGTTTTTTTGCTAATCGCAGTGGAAATCTGATTATGAATGAAAAAGTAAAACTTGAATTTATATAAAACCCTGTTTTTTAGTAATTTTTTATTTTAAATACTGATAACTAGTTAACCACTTAGCTGTGATAGAAAACTTAAGTTGGTCTTCGACTTAAATACTTTCACTTCTATAAACACACGGTAAAAAGCCTAAGAACAGTGAGATTAATTTATTTTATAAGTACGAATGGAAATTTATCCTTCTTTAATTCTGTCAACTTCGACATTTATTATAAATTTTTGCGACAAAACATTATTGGCTCACAAGTTCACTAATCACAAGTGAGTACATGGGGTTCTTCAAGAAATGCGCAAAGAAAGCTCTCCTTCAAAGCCGGCAAAGCATTGGCCACTCCTCGATGGTTGTACGTGTCCATAGACGACGGTGACCGCTTACCACCAGGTGGCCCGTCTGCCTATTTACTAAGCTAAATATATATATAAAAGTATTATATAAATAGTCTTTAAATCTGTTACTAACCTGACGTAAAACCAGTATTATATTTCCTTTAATGTACTTCATACCATAAAGCATGTGTAAAATTAAACCGTAACTGTATACAAACGAGTTCATACATATCTTCACGTTATGTCCCTTACGGGGTAGGCAGTGAGCACAGAGCGTCAAATATCTCTATTCGTACAGATCTACCGTGCTTCCTGATCTTTAAACGTAATTTTAAAATAAATATTGATATTATTAAACAGCTTAGAAAATGATGTTGGCTATGATATTACTATTAACTGTACATCAACTTTCGGAGATGCGACAAAGGAGAAATCGACGGAAAAACCTATCAAAACTTGGGGAAATTCAATAAAGGTACTTGCGAAGTTTGTTAAAGCAAGTAACGGGAATATTTTTAAGAACAAACCGGTCAAGTACGAATCGATTTCGTATTTACTGTGTTCCGCAAATATTATGTACCTATATAAAATCTTTTTACGATCGCAAATGCGTTATTTGCACTTAAAATTTTATGGATAATTATAAGAATTTACAAAATTCTTTACAACATAAATACTACCTAATAGTCCTAATTCTACAATTCTACGTCTGAAATATTACTAGCAAAGTATATAACAGAACGAACAAACAGGATTTATTAAATAATTCGCCAATTACACGGAACACTAAAGGGATAACCTTAATTTGTGTTTGCCAGTAAAATAAAAATGGAAGCAATACTTTGAGCAACAACAGAGTTTGTTCAGCAACTTCGCTCGTTATATTGCTTAGCTACTTAATGTTGCGACACTTTACATGATACGAAAATTAAACTTCCAAAACCCCTAATTTCGTTGTGAGTTCAGTCTGTTTAATTTACTAGGAATCCACGACGACATCATGTTTATTAGCATTGGCATTTAAAGACATTTTAAATGATTATTAGACGTATTAAATATAATAACGTTTTAAAGAACAAATTTTGTTTCAATTATTCAACTTTTCGTTGCAGTTTTGTCGGCGGAGATTTCTATAAGAAATTAGCACTGCCTGACAGTGATTTTATTTTATGAATCATTACATAGAGAATGAACAGCCAACACTCGTTACTTCAAGTGACTAGATTGATATGACAATCCAACTTTTTTGCAGTTACCTAATATTAAAACTTCGTAATTCGGAGGTGTAATACTTACCGTTACACTAAGCGAGAGTACCTACTGAACTTGAATAGATACACGGGTGACTCAATAAATTGGTATATCTCTACCCTCTTTTCTATTTTTAATAGCCTGTAAGACTAAGCTACATATAGCTCCGTAGCGCAAGCTACATAAAGCTACATAGCGCAAGCTACATAGAGCTATATATAGCTCCGCATTTAACAGTAGAGGCTTTAAAGAAACATTTAGATACCTAATATGTGTGATCAAGACTAGACAGATTTCTAGATAATATCCGTTACACCATATAACAGCTTACTATTCGAAAGCAACCAGAGCAGCTGGGACATTTAAGCTCTCCGACGAAAATATTTTCACACCGAAAATTAGTTTTTGCCCAGATGCTAGAATGAAAACACTTTATAAGAACTATTATTTTAGCCTTCCTTCCAAAGTTCTTGTTTATCTAATAAAAAATCTATTAAAGCTTGTCGACTTGCGCTACGTTAGATTAAATCTTGAGCAGGAAATTAAGCTGTAGTAAATACAATCTCATCGTCTTAAACATGTTTTCATATTTCTCTTTATGAAATATATCATTTAATGAATTTATCAGATTGTTGCATGTGAATAATGTAGTGAGCCGTAGCTGAGAGAATAATGAGTTTATGATAAAAAATTTGATCAGTCCACATATGAAGATGTTTGAGATAAAACAAAGTGATAGATACTAGATGCAGCTGGATTCTAAAGGTCCAGTATCAGGTAGTGTACCCCCGATTACGAGAGAGCTAAGGCCAGCAGATGATTCCTAAAGAATAATGATTGGGAAGTGATGGAATACGTACGTATTGCATAGAACAGTATCACCACTATACCTAACTGCTACTCAAAACTCTCTGTAAAGCAATCAATATTATAACAATTCGTATTCAGGTCTGGAAGGAGTAACGTTCAGTTGTACTAAGTCAACCATTAAAACTAATAAAAACTTTAAGCTAATAATAACTGAACTAATGTATCCTGACTATAGTATTAACTAATAACATTAACCAATGCTCTCATTAATTAATAACGTTTGAAATCTGGTAACCAATTATTATCACCCCACCATAACAGTACCCTTAAGGACGGTGGCGAGCACCTGATGCTTAATATAACTATCATAGCACATATGCCGGGCTTGTTGTAACTAATAACATATTTAAATAAAGATGATTGTATGTTTTAATACTCCTATCAGCAGGCCAACTGGACCAACTACCGCTAACGTTCCTGAGCCTACAGATTCCTACGAGATTGGTTGGAGATATGAATTCTGCGAGCACGTTTGATACTTATTCTCTACTGATACTTATTATCTTATATAAAAATAATCTATTTGTAAGGAGAAATGTTGGCGCGTTAAGACATGATTCGCCTGTTCGTAAACGATTTATAATTTACTGGTCACTAAAAGCTATATAATTTGTTGGTTTAGACTTCAGTTTCTACTTTTGGTGTCTGTATTGATATTAAGTCGCGGTTGTCTATGATTGGGAAGACTCTTATTTTCTAAATGTACATAATAAAAAGTTTGTATTGTATCCGTTCGCAGTACACAGATAGTAGGAAATCATTGTATGGGCGAAGGTATGCTTAAAAATCCTGCATGATAATGTTCTGCAAAGAGAATCTTATAATCAGCTTAGTAAACATCAATTTGAGTAAATACCATCATCCAACAGTGGCACTGTAAAGGTGCATAATGTTGACTTTGGTCCGCAGCTCATTATAAAAAGGTTAACTTTAACAATGACTTAGCTGAAGCTAAATGGCTACGCCGCAAGGTTTCTGGCGTGACGATGTAATAACAATGAAGCTTTAGCAACAAATCACGTAATAATCGATAAAGTAGTATCGCTTTACGCTCTTTAAATACAAATAGCACTAACCTATGCCATGGTTCTGGAAATTATATTTCAAATATTAATAATGATATCGTTGCAAAGCTTCAGTGATCTAATATAAATGTGATTTATTACTACAATAATGAGTGTACGTACTATCAATATATAACCAAATTATGTCGTTGTTAGGGCACTTTCAGATTAACGAAGTTTAAAATGAACATAAATCGTACTAATAATACCACGGTCTGAAAGCGTCCTTACAATCACATCTGTACCTTCAGACTACGCAACTACTTGTTCTATCTACTGAAATTGCTAATTAATCGTATAAAAATTGTTTACTCACGCTGAAGATGTGCCGTTTAGCATAACACAGCTGATGATACCTGAAATAGAATAACGTAATAACATTATTATAAGTTGTAATTGATTTTTTCTTATGTACTAGATAAAGCTAGATTTGTTTTTAAGTTTTGTGAGTACACGGTTTTCGAGATAGCCTTATTAGTTATGGTCCTGTTCGATGTTCTTCTTTATCCACTCCTGCCGGTTGTTCCGAGGTTGCAGTGAAATCTGACCCTGACTATTAAACTAGTAGGGCTATCCTGAAAACACACGTGAGTTAACCCGACCTGTCTATTTCCCTTGGAAGCAACTAGAACCTAAAGATATCCGTCAAACAGAGTCCTGACAGCCATTTTCTCCTGTTCATTTACTTACTTTAAAAAATCAACTAATACTGATCACTGAATTACATTCAAAACAAATCGTACAATTGCATCAATAGAAAAACTTAGTAAATTCAAAAAGTCTCAACAAAACGCGCCTGCGGTACCGGATAACAGTTTAATGTTTGAAAAGATAGTTTTCTCAATACAAACAATCGACCAAACTCGTGCAAACAGACCGCGGAGCTGCATTTTCGTCAATATTAGAAGAACAAACAGTGGACGGGACGTGAAGTCTTTTTAAACTCAGCCACGAAGCAAAGCTGACTATTTTATCAAGTATAGAGTTACTCGTAAAGTTACAAGGGTTTTCTGTTATTTTACCAATTTTTTTATGCTTAAAAGATCTTACCGCCTATTCCATGGTATTTATAAAATAAAGGTAAAACATAGGAGTACTATATTCACATTCGTTTATTCCCCTTTAGAAGATTCCCCTCAGAATTTAGTATAAGAAAATAAATTACTAACAAGTCCGACCCATCCCTCACCCATCCTTCCCAAACCATTCCTCACGTTTTCTATCCCAACCGATTCAA